>VALG01000872.1:5345-34679 GCA_009835305.1 Ipomoea purpurea
TTAAAAATCATAGTTTTGTTTTTAAATAATCGATTCTTTTCTTTTTATGTTTTTACAAAATATTTCTATATTCATATTCATCAGATTAACAATATAATAATGAGTATAAATAATTTTAGAACATTATGACTTCTCAAATTATAGATTTTTTTTTTTATATTGATAATCTTATTATTATTAAGTGTTTGTGCGGAAAGCTAAAAAAATAATATTTTGTTTTTAATAATAGTATTGATTAATTGGAGTGGTGACAAAATAATATTGTTGAATATGAATATGAATATAAATTTTAATATTGTTATATTGTATTACAAATAGAAATTTTAATGTAGAATTATTGTACGAATAAGAAAGTACGGAACAATATATTATATTATGAATCATATTACGTTATTTTACAATATATTACGAAAACCTTAATAGTATGAAGGAGAATTCAGATCAGCTCCTCCCTTCTCTTCCTATGAAGTATTCATATAGAGGAGATTTGATATGTCTTATTAAAACACAAAAATATTTAGATAGTGTGTAAAAATTTATTTTTGTAGAGTTTTCCTTCCGTTTTGTTAGACGAAATATTTTCATTTCATTTATTTTATAACCAAATGCACCTTGAATTTCCTAATCATTTAGACCGCTTAAAAGGGAAATAAAATTGGTTTCAGAAAAAAAAAAGGAAATAAAATAATTGAGTAGGTGAATTTAGTAAAGCAAAACAAGATCCGAGAACGTGAGAACGGCGTAATTAGTTTCCCTACATTTCCTAATTCCTACACTAGCCTTTCCCGAAATCAGCAGAGTCAACGGCAAATCCGAAATTAATAAGGCGTTCAGAGGATAGAATCGTCAATGCATACCAACAGGGCGCGGGCTCCCAGATAGAGTGCAAAAATAATTGGGATTCAAATTCCCGCTTTAACGATAACGAATTCGAAGTTTGAAAAAAGCCTCCTTTCCGCCCCCGCCATTGCTAACAAAACAAACTAACCCTCCCATCTCCATTTCTCTCTCAAATCTTTAAATTCTTTGCACCTTTATATACACATATACATATACATGCAAAGAGCAGAAATTATATTCAGAGATAAGGAATTGATCTGATATGGCTTCCAAGGATTCTGGATCTGTTTACTCCCGAAAACAGAAATCTCTCGGTCTCCTTTGCTCCAAGTACTCTCTCTTTTTCACTTCATGTTCCTTCTGAAAAATCGATTCTTTTGTATTAATTGGAGAATTGATTGGTGCGTGTCTGTATTTGTATGCGTATTTGTGTACTTGATTAATGTGCCGTGTGGATTTATGCAGTTTTTTGAGCTTATATAATCGCGAAGGCGTCGAAACCATAGGGCTAGATGACGCAGCAATGCGGTTAGGGGTTGAGAGACGGCGGATCTATGATATCGTGAACGTTCTGGAAAGCGTTGGTGTAAGAGCTTTTAATTTGGTGATTGGGCCGGGTTTTGGATTGCTTGGATGAATTGTTTAGTTGTTTACTGGATTCTTTCAGGTTCTTGCGAGAAGGGCTAAGAATAGATATATGTGGAAAGGGTTTGAAGTGGTTCCAAATGTTCTCCAGGAGCTCAAGGTACAATTGTTGTTTTGCATAATTTGCTTGCTGCATACCGTAATTTGTGGAAAGGGTTTGACCTTCATAATTTGCTTGCTGCTAGAACTCAGGAGTTGAATTTACTTCATTTTTTTAATGATTTCAACAATGGAACAGGAAGAAGGTCTAAAAGAGGGGATTGGTGCATCTGATAGAAGTTTGTCACTGCAAGTAAGTTCTTTTAGGGCTTAAATTTGGTTATTTTATCCAAGGTTATGCCAGCACTAAAATGCATATCGTTTTCCCTATCAGGTGTCAGACGATGACGATGATATGCATCACTCAAACCCCAATGCTTCAAATCAGAATGACAAATCAGAAGCAACTTCTGTTCTTAGGCTAGCAGGGCCTGCTAGGACTGGTATTTCCAACTTCAATTCTCTATCAATCATGAAAAATGTTAGCTTTCACTTCTTGTTTGCCTTATATACATTATGCATTTAACAGACAATAGAAAGGAGAAATCTTTGGGGCTTCTTACACAGAATTTTATCAAACTTTTCCTCTGCACCAATGTGAGTTGGAAGTCTTTTGATTGCCAAATCTTTCATTTTCATTTCACTCTATGAATGTGTTGCAACAAAAAAAGAAGTCCTCAACCCATCAACTTTGTGTTTATTGGTCTTCCTTCAGATGGAAATGATTTGCCTGGAGGATGCTGCAAAATTCTTGCTGGGTGATGGAAGGCCTCCATCAATGACAAAAAGTAACAATCCTTTAATTTGAACTCTTGCAATGATGGTTGATCTAGATCTGTTTTGATTTACAGTCTTTCTACTTTTTTTGCAGATAAAGTTAGAAGGCTGTATGATATTGCCAATGTTCTGTCTTCAATGAAATTTATTGAGAAGGTAATCATCCAATTTGGCTAAATATTTTTAAAGCAGCTGCATCACATAAACATTTGCTAGGCAAAACCTAGTATCAATTTGAATTTTGTAATAAAGACTTTTAAAAATGCTGGTCTATTGCTTGATGTACAGACTCAACACCCGGAAACAAGAAAACCTGCTTTTAGATGGCTGGGGTTGGAAGGCAAATCGGCTGACATGTCAGAGATTAATTTGGGTTGTAATCAATCCAAGAAGAGGGTATTTGGGACTGAGCTCACAAACACGCCTATTAAGAGGTGTAAATTGGTTCCCTTAGTGGATGGTGATGCAGCAGAGACAAAGCTGCAAGCCGAAATCAAATGCGGGAGTCGGGACTGTGAGGCCAACATATCAACTTTGGATCCTGGTTCAAGAACAAGTGCAAAGGGTTATCAGTTTGGTCCTTTTGCTCCTGTAAGTGTGCCCAAAGATGAAGCCCATGAAAGTGGTCACGGATCCAAACTACTTAGTGATTGTGAAAGTTTAGCATCTACTTGTCGCCCTCAGTATCACAACCAAGGTATAAGTCTTGAAACAGTATAACTATATAGATATATGAAGGGTGTTACGTTGTAATGGAATTTTGTTTTGTGTTTGATGTTTCAGCATTAAGAGAGCTGTTTCATCATTACATGGAAGCATGGAGTTCATGGTATTCAGAAGTTGCAGGGAAGAATCCAATTGAAGTGCAATCCTAATGCTAGCAACCATTTTAAAAAAACAAAATTCGTTGTATTATTGTGAGATAATAACAGCCTTAGCAAACATGTGGTAGTCTGATATTCATGCAAATTCTTGTTGCATCAAACTTGTTGAGTCTTTACAGGAATTGACTTGAGTTTTATTCCATTATCAATAAACATCACCCCTTCCAGTATATCAAAGGATATATATGTTTGTTTGTTTTGCTACATATATTGATTTGGTTTTGCTGTTTGAAAAATGTTGGAGAATATTTGCTAGTTAAAAAAATGTGAAGTGAATATTTGACTTGTACCCAATATTAGAAACGATGACCCCAAGTCCTGTCATAGAATAGAATGTTTCTTTTTTTTAATATTCCTTCCTTCCCTAGCTAGAATTAATGAATCAAGGCATATATATTCGTTATATTGTTGCATGCATCCTGCTGGAACAGATCAGATCACTCCAGTCAGCTGGTATTAGTATACTATCTATGATGAACTTTATGATGCTTAATAAAGATGATGCAAAATTCCATCTATCTCTTTCAAACATATATAGATATATATAAAGATGGAATAGATCAGATTCGGAGTAATTATTATTCCATCTGTTGCGTATGTTGTCCACAAATAACAGATAGACTAGCATATATATGATGATCGAATATCCCTTTTAGCATACTCACTTTTATGATTTAATTAATTTTTGACCTCATTTGCAAATGAAATAATACCCAAGACTAGTAAAGAATAGTTAATAGATTAAAAATGTATTCTTTTCATTTTAGTTGTTAAAGAATAATTGTGGGCAAGTTGTAAAATAAACTATTAGTAGACGACAACCACATACTTTAATTTGTCATAAACACGATCTATTACTAGGAATTACCATTATTGCAAATGTACTGTTATGGGTAATAAATACCATAATTAAAAATGTCCCTCTTGGTCTTAATATTTTTTTGACATGATCATTTTTCACCAATCAAAGCTAAGTTAACAAACCTATTTAAATGACGTTAAATATGAAATATTTCATCTATATATTCAATTTTAAGTTATGAATTGCGGAGATGCGGAGATGTGAATTAGGATCGAATTTTTCAAAAAAATAAAGCAAAAATCAAACCACTTTAATTGTATAAAAAGATCAAAATGCCTGCCGTATTAAGTCATTTGCAGTCAAATGTGACGTGGGTTAACAAATAATAATATATAACCAATTAAAAATAAAAATAAAGTAGACCTAAATTTAACCAAATAAATGAACTCTTAAGTCTTTATGAAATGGAGTGATTTTGATCACTGAAAAAGGCTGCTATAGTCAACTATCCATCCATTATTTATTCCAATCCAAAATGGAAAAAATTCTTGGAGAATAAGGTAGGTGGAGTCGTCGGGCGGCAAAGGGAGGAGCCGGTGGCGACCCGGGCAACTTGGTCTTGCCCATCGCCATCGCCATTGCCAGTAACAAAGCTAGCTAGCTGTTACAAAATTTTCCATTTAATGGAACTTAGGGTTGAAGAATTTAGGGTTAAAAATATATATAATAAGGAAGTTTAATTTGGAGTGAAATAGGATTAATTGTATGTAGGAGGAGGGCCCCCCTATGGTGCCTTGCCAAGTGCCACGTACCTTGTTAATATTTGATTAGGCAGGCGTTGGGGTGTCCTAGAATGTATGGTTTTGCAGCATTAGATTAGTATATATTCCATTCCAGGAAATCTGGAATAAGACTAGAATAGAAACCCCATCCAGATCCAGTATTTCATTGCATGCATGCATCCTGGAACACTGTACTACTACGTCCAGCTCGTATACATATATAATATATTACTATAAGGTTATATATATATATATATATATATATATATACTATATATGTGGTTGGGAATTGAAGTTGATAACTTATGGATTATTATCATATCGCCTGCCTTAACATTCTTCCTTAGCGTAGTCTCCAATCACCCCCCACATTCCCGACCTAATTAAAAACATACACTGTGACCCTGGTTTGGTAAACATGGCTGTTAGGTTGGTTACTGATTGTGTTAATTAGAGTATAAATAGTTGATTAACATTGCTGATTGTAGAAAGTGTTTGGTAAATTAGGCCTGACTGATTACTGTTTGGTATAATTTATTTTCTCAAAAAGCTAATGAAAAGGTTTTTGGGAGTAACTTTTTTTGAATTTAAGGCCTTTTTAGGAGCTTGAAAAAAGCCCTAATTAACCAAACATTTATATTGAGTATTTTAAACTAAATCAAAACAACTTAATAGCTGATCAAATAAGCAAAATTGAATCTATAGGACCAATTTTTACCAAACAGGGGCCACTATCTATATTCATCTCCACCTCTAATTATTATTTTTGTAAAAACGTTAAACACTATCAGCTTTTTTATATTACTGCACTCTTTATTATCGTCTATTACGTTCGTTGACAATTTTAGTCTAACAATATTAATTGAGTATCTACCAATCCAAAGATTGGCCGGAATTGTTCCAGGATTAGGATCTTATTGAGGTCGGCGGCAAAAGGAGGATCGGAGCTAGGCCGGGTGGGTGATGGGACGATTAAACGACGAAGTTCAATATAATTCTCTGCGTTTTGAAGGCATTATTATTGCATGAAAGCCCGCATTTAATTTAATTTGGTTGATTAAACAACGTAACTCGTAGTTTTTGAAATAGTGAATTAGTATCTTTTACACTCATCAATTGTTATTTTTAACATTGTTATGATCATCATCAGAAGCTGTTTCCTGTTTGGAATTGAAGAGTGAATAAGTAGTACACAATTAAAAGAAAACACACAGACGACAACAGTACAGTTACGTTATATACAACGTAACAAAAAGCAAACCAAACTAACGTCTCCAATCTCCACACAAAGGGGAGGGCCGCCCCCTACGTATTATATAGTGGGTGGGTGGCATTTACATGCATAACAGTATCCCATATACTGATAATACATAATATACGTATATATATATATATATATAAGTATATATTCAGTAATTCTTAGCTTGCGGGGTGCGGGTTGCGGTGCCGTGGTTGAATCGCGGGAAGGGCGTTAGTAGTATCCTGGGGCAGGAGTACTAGAACTTGGGACGGGACGATCATTGGAGCGGCGAGCGGTATGGATAATATTATTATTGGTAGAAGTTGGATGAGGTTGCAACCTCAACCGCAGCAGCAGCAGCCAGCTATTAGGGGAAGAAGGAGAATAATAATAAGAATGAAGATGGGAGGGAGGAGGTTTGCACCCCCATACTCGATATGAAGTTGTAATTGGTTTCTTTTAGTTTAGGGAGCTGAGATCGAGTACGTGGTGTCAGTTTGGGGGCCGGGCCTCTATTTATACAAGGATGGGATTATTATACCACTGGAAAAATCCTACTTTAATTTTTACTCCACTTCTTTTACTTTTATTCATTCACTCACAATTTTAATGTTTTTTTTTTTTTTTTTTTTATAAACTCACGCCATGAAAATAACTTATATTATTATATTTTGACATATCAAGGAGTAAAGATTGAAAATTAATGTAGTATAATTCTATTAGATTAGATTAAATTTAGGATCTATATTTAATTATTTCAAGGTAATTAGGTCAAATAAGTACATCAATTCAAACAGCCTAAGCCAATTACCCATGCATATAATGTTGCTTGCTTTTTATATATATATAATTTTATTTTAAATTTGGGGCCCCCAAAAATTTGGGGCGCCTGTGCAGTTGCGCATGGTTAGACATTGCTCAGAACCAATCCTGAATTTTTAATGTTATTTGTTATATAATAATAATAAGTGGTGGAAGCAGCAGTGGTTGTGGTGGTGGGTGTAATGATGAAGGTGGTCGTGTGGTGATAGTGGTGGAGGTGGTCGTGTGATGTTGGTGTGTAAATTGAAAAATGATTTCTCCAAAAAAAAAAAAAAAGTCATTCTTTAAAAAAATAGAGATATTTTCCTTTGATTCACATTTTCACTCTTTACCAAACATTAAAAACTCAAAAAATAATTTTCAGAAATCGATTTTATGAATGTTTCAATTCCAAACACACTCTTAAATCTTAATTATTATAGGTAACATATATACATGCACAACTCCCTCTCCAACTTATGATTCCCTGGCCCTATTGGCGTAAATCTTACCCACGTATAGGTATAGTAGTAACTACCATGCATATTGACCATGACTACTTAATTATATGATGAAGAGTGTACTAACCATTTAATTTGAATCCATCAAATACCTACAAATATCTAGCTTTCTTCAATTCACATCTTGGACCGTTTCCCATCAATTCCAATGCGATAAAGAAAGATGTTGGTAATATTAAATGCATATTTAATAACTAAGGGAGCCAATTATAATTATTCCATGTAATGTTCAGAGAATTTTAATTTGAATATACATACTAAAAGTTTAAATTGATAATTTATATGTTCATCAACACGTCTCTCATAGATTGATTACACTTTTTTAATAGATTTCAAACTACACATGAACTATATAGTATCTTTTTCATCAGTAACACGAAAATTTGATGACTTTTGACATGTGAAGATTTGATAATCTTTAGTATGGAATTGACTCTAATAAAGTATATATTTCATCTTAACTAAAAGACTAAACTAATAGTTATGTATATATTATGGGGGCAGGATCAGGATGCTGCTACGTGCAGCCTGTTATTATTATTAATTGTTATTATTATTAATTGTTTTTTCAATAGGCCGCGCGTAGCAAGCATCCTGATTCTGCCCCACGTGTGCCGACAAAGTAAAAAACAGATACGGCTTTTAATTTGTGGACAAAAGGGCCCCACATTGACTTTTGTTCTGTTTGGTTTCTTGAATCATCCATAGATCGTATCATTTTCCAGACGCATATATAATAATATAATCTGCTTCAACGTACGCGACGTAACGAAACCGAAACTATACTAAATAAAATTATAAACAACAAAAATAATACTATTCCACAAGTAATTAAGTAGTGCGGTCTATTATATACTTAAATACAAATGGAATGAGTGCATACATCCAACACTGACTATATATGAGTTTCTGAAAAGCAACCCTTATATTAGCTAGACTAGATTGTTTCGTGCATGTACCTCAACTCGTTATTATATTTATATATACGGAACAAAAACAATTACTACATTTTTTCTAAATCTTCGTTCTCATTTGTTTTCATATAACAGCACAGGTCTGTTACGTTTTTCAGCCTCCACGCCATGCCTAAAACTGCAAGAAAATTTAAAAATAAAAAATAAAAAAATCTCCTTAGGTTGATATGGAAAGCGTGCATGCATGGGAGAAACAGAATCTATCCGTTTAGTAAAATACCTTAGATGATGATTCCATGAGGGTGTTGCGTTGCATTATTTTCCATCGTTTTCTCCCATCAATTTCTTTTTCTTCAGCAATATAACGTAACCTGTCCATCATATCATATAAATGCACGAGCTGAGACCAATAATAATGTACAATGATCAGCATTAGAACTGTACTCTTCATTTTCAATTCTTTAAGGTTGGCCAGGATACCAACTTCATTAACAAAGATGGATAGATTGACGTACTTTAGGTTGACACAAGATTCCTCTCCTTGCCAAAACTCAAAGTATTTAGGTACAAGTCTGTATCCCCCCCACTGCTTAGGCCTTGCCATCAAGCTTCTGCACATGGAAGTAGTTATTAAAATAAAAAAAAAAAAACTGCAGAATATAATAATGTTATAAAAGATAAAAGGGGTGAACATGTTATAATAAATAAAGCACAAACATATATACTACTGTATACATGTGGGTGTCGTGCTTTTGGTACTATAGTAAAGATGCAGCGCATGCATTTTTATGTTTTTCTCTTTTATAAATATCAGAATGACGATGATCACTATTAGATAATTGTTGGCATAGCCGAAGTGAAAACAAGAATTGAACACCCTTTCAGAATGGCAAAATAAATCACAAATAGCAACAGTATTACTCACCCCTCAGGGTACTTTCCATATAATTCTTTGTATTGTTGATGGAGAATCTCCCTCCCAGGAATTTCAGTGCTCTGAAGATTATTGAAAAAAAGTAGGCTGGCTCAGCAGATGATGATGAGGTATATCATATGTACAAGTTACACAAATGCAGGAGAATCCAATATTATGAGCAAGAAATTTAAGAGAAACCTGCTTGCTGATTATCGGTCTAATCTGAATATCTCGTGGAAGGCTATGGAAGTATTGCTCAGATTCCTCATCAGAAACTTTCTGTACAAAGCCATCCACTCTTATCTGCTCCCAGTAAACTGTTAGCACAAGTTTATACAGAACACCATATGAAATTGATGTATATATACATTCATTCCACTTTTTAGGATCGGAGATAGCAATCCAAATATATATGAAATTATTTTCTTAACCGACACCAATTCATATATGCATTCAGCATCAATTGTACTGTGTAGAATTTTGCAATCATATAGTCCTATTGGAGTGCAAAGACACTGCAGGCACCTGGCAATTTAAACAACTCCAATAGAAAAGAAGTGATGCATGTGGATTTTCAGATATTTCACGGGCCTTCCTGCTTTCATAACTGGTGTACCTGATTTCGCATTAGGAAAGGATTATATTGGACAGCATTTCAGGAAATAAATGTTGAGATATGTCACTGTGAGAGTCACACAACTCACCAGACAAAGCCATCTTTGTTAACTCCTTCTAGAGAAACCATCCGAGATGAGCTGATTAGAGAAAAGCACAATCGTTACGTAAGCATAGCATGATACAATTATTATTATTTAAATTTAATTGAAGGATGATGTTCCTCTTTAAGAAATAAATATGGATCTACGCAACACCTTGATATTTATTGTTGAAGGTACATTTAATTTATCCGGCAAAGAAGGGTTCAACAAAACATTTAGAAATCAGGAAAAAAATGGAAGCAATAGACTAACAGTTTTCCATCTTTGGTTCCAGTAGATAGTGCCATGTAATTTGGTTCCTTCACACCGGCAACTAATGCATGATCAAACCATTTCTTGAACTGCAAAGAAATAGATGATTTCAAATAAAAACTAGTACCAAAAGCCATTTGAAGAGCAGTATCTTCCATGTAAAAATCTTGACAGGTATGTGGTGTCAAATCATTGAACTAGCTAGTATGAAGCCAAACCTGATCGAATGGGTCTGCCTCAACGTGCATTCCTAGCAGTGCTAGTGGATCAATCTCGGGAGTCCTTCCAATTCGCACACACATAGAAGTGCCATGATACAATGGTAGTCTAAGCTTGAATTTGTCTACAATAGACGGTGGGATGAATCTTCCACCTAAAAAGTGATGTAGACCATAAAACCTTTTGGCACACAATTTAGGAGCAGTTAAAGAAACCTGTACATTAAAAAATAGAAAATTTCTTTAGAAAGTCTACTTAATATAGAGAAAAAAAAAAAGTAAATGATTCATCTATTGTACTGAAAATAGCTAGGAAATTAAATAAATAGCGATTTCCAAAAATACCAGCATGCTAGGCCTAATGCCTTCACCGTTTATATCTCCTCCATCAACATGCCATCCGGATGGTATGTCCACAGAGACAATCACAGGTGACTTCCTATGCGAATCACGGGGATTCTTTAGGGACACCAATCTCTGAATAAGTTCATCAAAAGGCGGCTTAGGGGTCCCTGAAGAAAGATAAACAGTGATTTACATTAGATGACTTAAATAACCAGAGATATATATATTTTCCAATGAACTCAAGCAGTTACTTTAAATGTGAGGTTATATTTGAATTGTATGAGGCATTAATCTCTCCTCCTTAACTTACATGAGTTTGCACCAAGTAAATGAAGTTTCTATAAATAAGATAAGCAAGAAATTTTTTGAAAAGGATTATTACCATGGAACGAAAACCCAAAAATTGAGTCCACAATTACATCAAAGTCATCAGATAGATCAGCAGGTAGATCTTCCACATGCAGGAATGGAATTGATAGTGATTCAAGCTATATATTAAAAACAAAAGCTTGTAAATAAGTAGTCCCAAGAAATCATGAGCCCTGAATTTTCATGAAACTAGAGCATTTAGCGGATACCTGAGTTACCAGACCAGAATAAGGGTGCTCAGGAGTTTGCATTGGATAGCATAGAAACAGTTCATATCCAAAGTAATGTAAGTGTCGAGCAGCTACAAGACCATCACCACCATTGCTTCCTGGGCCACAAATCACAAGAATTCGACGGTATTCCTTTGGACTGTAGACCTAGCCAACAAAAGAATGCAAATGCTAATTTTATTTAAACTTTAAAGATGAAGATAAACATGATTTGGGACAACATCCTTTCATCAACTAGATACTAGATAGTAATATTAGAGTACAAATTACAGAGACTCCTACAACTATTATAGCTGGACACAAAAGTCTTGCCAATGATCTAAATCCAAATCACCAATCACCAATCTGCATGAAGCGCACAAACCACAAAAGAACACCTCAAATAAAAGCCACAAAAAGCAGCAAGAAAAGCCACCAAGGGAATTGAAATGAAGCTCATTACATTACAGAAGCTCAGAAACCAACTCTACCACATGGGATTAGCCAAAGGAACTGTCTTTTCTCAAACATTTGAGGAGAAATCAAAGCAACATACTACTACTAAAGTCTAAAGCCACCAGCAAAAGGAGTTACCTCAGCTATTGCAGTCGCAATACTCAAGCCAGCCAATTCCTGAAGTGAAAACTCAAAACCAAAAAAAGAACATCAGGATTTCTAAATAGACAACACAACTCAAAGGTGTATAGGTAGAGTTTAACAAGGAAAAAAGACGACTAGAAAGATTGAAACTTGAACACTGACCATTGATTGATCTATGCTGAACCCCAAAGGACCCATCAGCAGTTCATCAATCTCCGTAGCTTCCTGCTGAGTTAGATATGAAATTGGGGTTGTGCTTCCCATTTTCTTCACTAATTCATTACCAACGTGGAAGAATAATAGAGAGCAGGAGAGAGTGTAGGATGAAGAAAAAGAGAACTGTGGAATCTGCCCGACAAGAAAATGACAAGTACTGTCTTCAAAAAAAATAAAAAATAAAAAAAATGACAAGTACTACTGGATCGATAGTATATTCCTTTCCTAGGCCCAGTAGCCCAATGGTCTGAAATACATAAACTATGGCCCAGTAAATTGGCATCTGGCCCAATAATCGGCAGCTCACTGAGGCAACCCGACCCAAATCTGAATTGTGTATGTATATATAATTGACTTATAACTTGTAAATGGTAAGTTGTAACTATAAAATAAATAAATTTTGTGTGAAACTAATCAACTATCCTTGTGTAAAACATGAAATGTCTATAGATTTATATTACATATTTTATTGACGGGATAATTAGGACATGGTACTGAATCCGACCCGGTGCACTTAGTCCAACCCGTGAAAGCAATAATGATAGTAAGTAGTAACGGTCAAGTGGAACAGTTACAAGAAGCCACACACTGAGCACCGCCTCATCAAATAAATGAGTTATGGATGGCCATCGCACTTATGGATGAGGGCGCTTCAGTTAATTAGGAGGCCGTTGATAACTATTGTAACCGTTACTAATTTGTAGTATAAAGGCTGACCTCGTATAATAAGAGGGGACAGTCAAGATTCTATACTGAAAACTATAGGCAATACAATTGATCTACTTCTTTCCTAATATACTCCGGTAACATATTTACCGTGACAATATCACACAATACCTACTCTCAAGACATACATATAGTAATATACAAACAAATTTTGAAATATTAATTTTGGATTGGGTGTTTTTTTAATAAGAAAAAATGGCATTGTTTTGGTCATAAAATTAAAAAAAAAAAAGGGGGGAGGATCGGAATTGTACAAGAGAAGTAAAAGATGCCATTGTTAATCTTTACTTTACTAGCAAGTAGCAACCAAATCGGAGCAGGCTTATTAACACAGAAGATTGAACACAAATCCAATATGTATTCATCCTGTTTAGAAACAGGCTTATTATTACATAGTATTATTGAGTAGCTAGGCATCCATGAGTATGAGAGAATAGAATACAACAATATATGTGTTGGTAGTTTCATGGTGTTCCATTCTAACAGACAGACAGCAGAACGAAGTTGTTCCTGTCTGTCTCTTTTCACATCTTTGAAGGAGACTTGTAAAAACCCCAAGCCTCATCCGACACGTACTGTGTAACCTGCTTGATGTTCAAGTAGTTTTCTAGTCCCCTGCAAACAACAACAACACTTCATTGCTTAATTTCTTCATCCTCTATATACTTTCTAGTTATTGTTTCTGATAGGATAAAAACTGTTAAATGCAGAAAGAAAAAGGATTAGTTTCAGATTACCATTCCCCTAGTTCACGACCAAAACCACTACGCTTCTTTCCTCCCCAAGGAGGTTGCCAAAAGCATGGCTGTGAGCAGTTGATCCAGACTATACCTGACTGAAAAGCCTGCACATTTCAGGGCAATCCAAATTATAAACGTGACATTCTCCAGGATAATGATTGATTGTTTTTTTAAATGAGGAGCTGAGAAAGAAAGAACTCTTACCTTTGTCAATCGCTCGCATCTTGCGAGATCTTTTGACAAGACTGCAGCACCCAAACCATATCTATGGAAAATTACCCATGGGAAGAAGGGAAAAGAAAGTTCAGATTTATTTGCAACATAAACAAGTGTTGATCCTATTAATTATACTGTCATTAACGCCAATTCGTGAGAGACTTACTGGGTGTCATTTGCTAGCTCAATGGCTTCAGCTTCAGTTTTAAATGTCTTGACACAAAGAACGGGCCCAAATACTTCCTCTCTCCAGATTTGCATGTTCGTATTTATGTCAGTTATGATGGTTGGTTCAATGTAATACCCCTTTTTCAAATGCTGCAATTCAATTGTGAATAAAGTTCGTGACCATGAAGATTAATAATAATAAAAAAATCCCTGGTTACACGTTACTATAAACTTCTACCTCAGGACGCTGGCCACCATACAAAATGGTTGCACCTTCACTTCTGGCTGTTGAGATGCATTTCATCACCTTTTCATACTGTAAAGTACATAAAATTTTCAGTTAAGTATAAAATAATACAAAAAAACAAACAAATTTAGAAATGATTCCCTTCTCATCAGTCTTAGGGAGAGATTAATATATACAGTAGCTACCATGGAAACTTACAAGAAGTAACTTCTGCAATCTAAAAGTAGCCAAGTAGATTTCTTACTTGTCCTTGACTACAAGTGGACCAAGTTTACAATCATCCTCCAAGGGATCTGATATTTTAATATTTTCGGTCCATTTCACAAGCCTATCCAAAAATTCTTCAGCAATGCTTTCCTGTAACATTGAGGAATGAAGAAGCCAATTAATCCATCCAAGTAGATTAAAGAAGTAAATGGAAAAATAAGTCTGTGTTTCAGACCAGAATTTGAAAACTTTTGGCTTAAGGTTTCCAGATTCTCTATACAACGTAAGGGGATGATACCTGCAATATGAGACGAGATGTTGCACTACAAATTTGACCATTTGTCCAAAAGCAACCGAAAAGAGTCCACTCAGCAGCTGATACAATACACAAACACATCATAATACTCCAAGAGTCAGACTAAAAGATTTAACAATGTACGGAGTAGGATTTAGGAAAAGGCCAAACCTTTATCAAGGTCACTAAAATCCTCAAATATAACTATAGGGCTTTTGCCACCAAGCTCAAGTGTTACGGGCTGTAAATGAAAATAAAAAGAAAGAATCATACCTAAAAACTCAAAAATAAAAAGTTACTATCAAAGAACACCAAAAGAGGTTAACATACCTTGACAAGCTGGGCTGCAGCAGTCATGATTTAACCCCGGTGGCATTACTGCCTGTAAATGCAATCTATGCATTATTGCAAAAAGATTAGAAGGATTAAGTCCCACCCACAATCATGGTACAATAAAATGTCAAGTCAATGGAAACAACGATAAATATACAGTAACGAAATGAGAAAATCTAAAGCAGCAAATTAAACCTTGTCAACAATGAGGATGAGACGCCAAAAGGAGCACCTGCTTCTGGTCCCAACCCGTTAGAATGTTAAGGGCACCGGGAGGAAGGCCAACCTCTTTACACACTTCACCCAATCCAAACATGTACTGAAATTGACAAATATATAATAATAAGTTAAAAACCAAAATAGAATGCCAACACTAGATAACAAGAAAATTAAGACTCACATTGAAGCTAGTTCAGATGGTTTAAGTATTGCAGCACAACCAGCAGCCAGCGCAGGGGCAACTTTCCAGGTAGCCATCAGCATAGGATAATTCCTTCAATTTGAATGCAAATTAAATGAGCCTCATAAGTTTTTCTATCACATGTAAAAGCGAAATTTAGATCTGTTGCAAAAAATGATTAATTTATGGTTTCCAAGGGTGGCATAAGGAGCACAATGACTCCAAACCATCCTCCTATAATATCTTATAAGTAAAGATGACTATTTTCTGAGTGAAAATGAAATTTAATGATTTAGAAATGAAAGCACACCCTAATTGTAAGAGTGTAAGAACATATATACCATGGAGTAATCAAGCCAACAACACCAAGGGGCTCTCTGAGAACATAAGTATTAAATGAATCCAAATGAAGAGGAACGGGAGTCTTCTGTCTTGAATCCAAGGCTTCAGCGAGGTCAGCATAGTATTCAAAACATGATACAACATCATCCTGAGTGATATGAAGAAGCAACCATAAACACACCGAGTATGGTAGTAAATAAGCTAGCTGTTACTTGAGGTATTTGTAACATACTATATCTGCATCTGCTTCCAGCCAAGGTTTTCCAGAATCAATGGCTTCAAGTGTTCCTAGTTCAGGCTTCCTCTCTTTTACCTACACCAAACAGAATATAAGCTCATGCAGGTCAGATATCATTGATTAGAAGCCAGGTGCACAACTTGATTTCAGTATTTTCTGTTATAATATATATGGAATATGAAGTTGATAAAATCAGAAATAACACATCAATCAATCCTAGGAAAAAGAAGTTCAAAAGTAAGATTAAACATAAGAAAGATGGAATTTTGATGGTAAAAAAGTATAAACCTTGGCAGCAATGGCACGCAAATATATAGCCCGTTGAGCCCCTGTGGTGGAGCCCCACTCCCCGGCCATAGCTCTCCGAGCAGCTTCTACAGCTATATCCACATCTTCCGGAGTGGCTCCCGGAATATCCCCTGCCCGCCCGTGTAACATTCAAACTTTCCGATTAAAACCACTTCACTTTCAGTTTAGATTAAATTAAATTTAATAAAAGAAATAAGAAATGATCACTGCAAAATTTATATATATATATATACAAACCGATGGTTTCTTCTGTAGCAGGATTGATAATGGGTAGACGGTTCCTCTTGAGAGGCTCTATCCATTCGCCGCCGATGAAGAGCTGCCGAGTCGGTATTCGAACATTGGGAATGGCCATCGCAATTGGTTAGAGAGAGAGAGAGAGAGAGAGAGAGACAACTGACAAGAGTAGCGTAACCGTAACAGTAAGTGGGAGTGAATATTAATACGGAGTAGTACTAATGCCCGCCGGTCCGGGGCAAATGCGTGACGTAAGTGGCGGGATCCATGCCACCGACTGTCTTATTGGCGGCAGCGGCGGTTGGTTACATTCTTACTTTTATGTTCCAGCTACATAAGATTCCTGTCGTATAATATATACTCATTTTTTATTAATAGATTAAATAATTTAATGTTAACATATCTTACCATGATACTATATCATGTGACAACTGACAAAATATTAATATTATTCCATTTCTCGTAGTTCTGTTCTGAGACAAAAACAAAAATTGGTTCCACGTGATATATGATTATTTTGAAATTATTGTCTCAAGTCGTTATCGCATGCGTACTTTGCAGATGTACGTTGTTTGGTTTACTTTGGGCCTATATACCAAACAAGGCCTTACTCTAGGACTAGTCTAGTGGCCCAAAACATTTATTTCTATTTATTTTCATTTCTGGCCAGAATTATTTATTTTATACAGGTCAGGTCAACAATCGATGGCGTTGGTAACAATCTCTGGACAATGCTTGAGTGATTCAAAGATTTTAGGCGCATATGTCAAAGCTTTGAAACTTTGTCATTAAGAAAGTAAAAGGTAATTGGTATGTTTTGACAATTATAATTCGTTTACCAATATGAAATCATATTCTTTGTATTATTAATTAAAAGAAAATTTGTTAGCAAAGATTCATATTTTACTAAACAGTAGTTTTTTTTGTTTTTTTTTAATCATAATTTCAATGAAAATGTTGATATACCAAGAAGAATCAGATAACTAACTAGGTATATATATAATAGGAGGGAAATCCTAATCCATCAACGTGTAAATACTACATAATATCTCATATTTAACCATATCTATACGAAAAAATGAAACATAGAAAAGAGAAATCAGTTCTTTTGGGTTGTCTTGTGGTACTTATCCTTGATCCACTGAAGGCCAACAGAACTGCCATGCTTGACCTTCTTGATGCCGGTGGCAGCCATAGCTTTGGTCTTCCCAAGCCCTTCACCCACCTTCACTTTCATCCCACCATTGCCAGAGCTTGCTTTTCTTGGTTTCTTTAGATGAATTTATGCTCTGAATTGAAGTCCCATTGATCTGCCCAGAAGACTCATACGTGCCGGCTTCTATCCATTTTTCTTCAAATCTTTAGCTAATTGATAACTGAACACAGGGTTTAGAGGACAAAGAGAAGAGAGTTATGCAAGGTATAAGATTGGAGCTAGGTAGGGAGGGGTCTAAGGCTTACCTCTATATACTATGGTCTGTGGATGTGAATGTTGATTGGTATTAGTCAACAAATAAAGCTAAGTACCAAAATGTCAACTTTATTTAATTCACAAAATAAATGTCAGCATTAATACATTATAATAGAGTGAAACGTACATGTAGGAGGTTTTATAATAAGCAACATGAATAAGAAACAGAAGAGAGGAGGTTTTTTTTTTCTTTTCTTTTTTAATTCTTGCTCTGCAGAGGATGGTTTATATGGCGGAACTGGTTCTGTGCAGATTACATGATTTCTACTGTGCTGTGCCTGAATAACAGCTTCAAGAACAGATTCAGGAGCCACCACCATAGCTCTTTCTCCAGTACCTCCCAAAAATGCCGATCAATTTCATGCAGTGAGCCACAAAGTTGGTAACATCCTGTCATTTGGGCTTCACCATTGCACCCTACTTCAAAGTGAGGTGCGATCCTATTATCAAAGCTGGTGTAAGTAGGAAAACTTAGCAGGGGTATAAAATTCACCATATTTAAAGAGGTAACTTTGCTGGAGTTCCTGGATCTCTGGGATATTTCTTTGGGGTTGGACCACCTTTCAAGCAAACAATGGCAGTTCTCTGCCCATACTTACTGTGTGAATCAACTGTTTTTGAAAACAAATGAACAAATGTGTTAACACAGCCAAAAAATGGTAGAAGAGGGGTAGGGCGAAGAGGACCTCACCAATCAACAGGGAACTGGACTTTAATAGGTTTTAAAATGGGTAAGATCTTATTTCTTTAAACTATCATCAAATGTGAAAGATTGGCCAGGATTATATTATTCTTTCATGACTAGCCAGATCAAAGATTACTTGTCAAACCCAAAAAGGAACATACCATAGCAAGTTTGCCATAGATTGCACCCATCAAATGTATTGCTCTCTCTGCTCTTCATCACTTCCTCCTGTGGGACATGTTTAAAGAGGGAACTGGGTAATTCTAATGAACGCCAAACAAAGATTTATATATGCTTCTTGAAATGTTAGGAAAACCTTGAGAAGCCATTTTTCATTTGATTACTTATCTACTCCTAACTTCCTAGTGAAGTGCAATCATATATTCATATCTAGCACAGAAATTGGATCTTACATAGAATAGGTCATTATACAGATTAAATATGAGAACTCGTTTACCATGAGACACAAAGTACTTATCACTAAAGCTAACTGAAACTCATTAAAAAAGGAAATGCATTCAGAAAATAAACATAGGTTCTATTTGTTTCTAGTTCAGAGAGATGGCAAGAAGAGGAACCTGAGGATCATGACCTTTGCAGCTACAAACAAGCCACAACACGAACGAGAGGAAGGCAATATTCAGCTGAACAATGAAAACATAATCATAAAAAGAATTATGCTATAATGCCACTACGAATAAAAAGGGGAAAAAATGTAACCTACCTAAATTCTCATTTCTGCAACTGCCCTGGCAATTGCAACATCAAATGACTCTCTGAAGTTCTGATTTTGCCCTAAATTCTGTCCTATTTAAAGTTTAAGAGTTGCATTATGTGTGGAAGAAGATGAGTAAATCTCAATGAAATAAGAAAAGAAAATACCTCAGCCCTTTCTCTTATAACTTCCACATTTGACAGACCAGTTTCCCCAGCCACATGCTCCAAAAATTGGCATCGCTTATTCAAAGATTCTAGAAGTGTCACTTTCCAATCTACAAAAACACAATAAGCTTCTTTGTATTACACAAAAAGAATCATACTTTAAAAAAAAAAAAAAAAAAAAACCTTTAGATTGAACTCCTATTATATGCCCACTTTTTAAAATGGGTTATAAATTTGACAAATGTTTAGGAAAACAAGGGAAAAAAATGTTGCACTGGTCAAAAATCATGAGAACTGGAGGAACTACTTGGAACTTAATTGGAAAACGTTTCCCTTGTTGATTACAGTGTAAATTCCATATCAAAATAGTATTTTCTTTCCTACACAGTAAACGAACCAAACAGTAAATAGGCACAGAATTGAACTTGCACTTACACTTAAGCATACAAAAATGCTAGAAAAATGTAAAATTGAATCAATTACCAGGGCAAGCAATAGCTAATATAAGTCCAGGAAGCCCCGCTCCAGTCCCTACATCGACAATCTTAAGATTCTCAGAAGAAGCACCACAACGTGACACATAGGAATTTCGAATCGGCTCGATAATTGCAAGCGAGTCCTCGATGTGTCTTTCCATGACCTCACTTTCCTCCCTCACAGCCGTGAGATTCATTTTCTGCAAGCAGTAAAATCTCAAAGGTTTCACATATAAGATACAGGCACATGCACATAACAGAGAAACATATTGAAAGGAACCTGGTTCCATTGGAGAAGAGAATCGATGTAGACATGGACTTGTTGCTTCTGGTGAGAATTGAGGGCTCCGAAATGGGAAGTGGCAGGAGGCGCGGCGGAGGCGACGGTGACCAAGGATTTGGTGATTGGTTTAAGAACGGAAGGTTTGGGAGGTGAAAGGTGTTTGAAAAAAGTCCCGACAGAAAATGGATGCAACAGAGGAAAGCTGTGGGCTCTGCAGCTTAGCATCTTTGGCGCGACAATCTGGAGGGAAGGCCTGGGAGCGTTTGTATACCGTTGCCCGTTTGTTGGGTTCGAAAAGCAGGACGTGCATGTGAAGCTAGCTGGCCCATTTGTTTTTTTTTTTTTTTTTGAAAACGAAAAAACCAAACAAAAAACAAATGGGCCAGCTTGTTAGTTGGCCCATTTTCAGTGAAAGCTAGATGCTCTTATTCACGGGCATAACAGAAAAAGTTGTATATTCCACAAGGTATAATAATATCATTAAATAAGAATGTTCATTCCTTGCATATACTCAAAATTATTACTCCCTACGTTTCATTTTACGTGTCTTGTTTTGTTAATGAAACTTAACGAGGTTATTTTTAATTCAATTTTTCATAATATTAAGTTTAGTATTAACTATTAATTAGATGAATAAATTTATTATAGTTAATGTAGTCTAGAGATATTTATTTATATTGTAAGATTATTGATTGAAACATTAACGTTGTGTGATATTAGAGGAGTCACACTGTTGTGGTTGACTAACATCAGTTGCAATATTACCATGCCATATCACTAAGAAAACAAAAGAAAAAAAGTGCCGGAAAGAAAGCAAAAGAGTGAACTTTTTATTATGTTTGGCTTCTAATGTTGTTTGGTATGAAAAAAGGAAAAAAAGAAAAAATATTATATTCCATCTTTGAGTCCCACTTTCTAAGCCAATGAACATGTTGGCCACAAAAGAATTCACTGGATGAAAAAAGAAGAAATTACTTTTCCAGAGTCAAACAAGAAGTGATTACCATGCCTGGCCTGTCTAATCGCTCATCTATTACCCCAACCCCAAGTAAAAATCCTATCAAATAAATTACTATTCAAAAGCTTATATAGCTTTTCAACTCCATATATCCATCATAAACCTCAACAATTAATACTCCGTATAATATATATTAGGTAATAAAATTCAAATCATCATATATGTCAATGTTAAATTACGAAACATAATTAATGTTCTTGTCGTTCATATAATTAGTCTAAACATTTGAATCAAAACAAAACTTTAACTTTAACCTAAACCCAACACCCAAAAGGCAGTGGTGGATATTGGATGTTAATCCTCAGTAATTGTATAGTTAAATAAGACTTCTAAATCTTACTTTTTTATATTTTATTTATAGATGAAAATGAGATTATACATAATATTTTTGATTAAATAATCCCATCCAGATTCCAATGAGGCACAGGCAGGCCATCTGACCGAATGTACGTTCCAACGTATTCATTCAAAAATCCAATGATTCTCTTATTGTATCCCTCTAACATTCCGGAGTTCCATGATGCATTTAGCTTTGATATATTCCTCTGATCTGCATTCATTCTTTATTTTATCCACTACGTTACTCATCAAGTGCAGTTTGCCAGTCTTTATCTAAACCCAATAAAGCTAGCATATATGCGGGCACCCTACCAGAATAAGATCAGATGAGAGCATATTCATATATATATATATCACCCATCCATCTAACCCCATATTTATATACATAATGCATATACATCCCTATACACCCTTTTTCCTGTTTCCAACTTTTCTTATAAAATTCAACTACTTTCACCTCCAACATATTTCACCTTTACACCCAACCATCTTGCTAACCCCCATTACTTAATTTATTCAATTCAATTCCTCCCCCACTATATATATCTTTCTTCTTCAATTCCATTTCGATCATTCAAGTCATATAATGTTATGTTTTTTTTCTTTAGCTTCTAATAAATGTTTAGTGTGTTCTATGAATTCAAATCATATCCCACATAAACATTAACTAATCATCATCGTTCCGTAAATATATATTATATAATACTCAACCTCAAAAACTATATATTAGTTATATTGAATGACAAAGACATATTTATGTATGCTTGGGATTTACGCTAACAAATTAGAACATTATGTAGGTGTGTAAATTTATGTTTGCCTGATTTACACCGTCATACATATATAGTTTGTAAATTTATGTTTGCCTAATTTACTGTACCGTCATACATGTATAGTTGACTGGGATGAAATTTTGGTTGCATTCGAGTTGGTGAATGGGGCAGAGTACGTTTAACATAGAAATGTTGGTTGGTCGTAGATGAGAATTGAGATGGTAGGGCCTGGTTTTAGGGTAAAGCATGAAAGAGTGAGCTAGCACCATGTGCATTCTCATCATATATAATTTTGTACATCAGTACAGTAGAGTAGAGTTGAGAGTTGAGAGTTGAGAATATAATATTATGTGGGATCGGATTAGGGGGTGGGGTGAAGACTTAAGAGAGAGAGAGAGAGAGTCGAATTTGGCAGTGCACGCAATACTACATTGGATTTATTGTTAATGCGGGGTTTGAAAGCCAAACACCAAACAGCAATCATAATGTCTTCCTCATCCTCCTCCTTCTCCACCACCCCTCTGACTCTTCATCGCCGCCATCATTACACCCTCCACACTACTTTCTTTATCTTCTTCATCCACCAACCCCACTCCCCCCACCTCCCCTCTTCTCCTCCTCCTCCTCCTCATCAAACCCCTCCATCAAAGAAGAAGAAGAAGAAGAAGAAGAAGATGATGTTGTTGAAGCACTAGGGTTAGGTTTCCTCCACCCACCACTCAAACCCTAACTCTACACATCGTCGTCTTCTGTGTGATCCCTTCAGATTCCAGAGGTCACGTTGCCCGCCCACACATCTCTCCCTTTCTTCCATATGGGGAATCAAGCATCATGGTCCGATTGCTTTCCATCTGCTAGCTACCACCTACAACAACAACAACAATCATAGTACAACCTTCCTTTGCCTCCATCTTCCGTGTTTCATTTCTTATGTTGTTATTATTATCATCATATTTAATTAAACTCGATCTAGGTTTCCTTACTACATATTTCCATTTTGTTTTTCCCTTTAATTTGGGTTTTCAGAGTTGATCTACCTGCTTAGCTAGCTTAGCTTGTTTGTTCCATCTTCAGCGTGGTTTAATTAATTGCAGAAAACCCTAAATATACTTGTGTGTGATGACTGATGAGCAAAAATTCCTGCACATTTATTATATTATTATACGGAGTATTCTTCTTAGTTTATGTTTGTTCCTAATATATCACATCTCATCATCTTTAATACTACCTTCTTTAATCACAACGATATATATGCAACATATGTATATATATGTATTTTGTTCATGAAATTTCTTCTTCTTCTTTTTATTTTTCCATCTGATCTGATCTGATCTATCTATGGTAATAAATTTGATCAACTGTGACAGCATGGTTCAAGTAGCTTGGCCGGATCTGATCTCCTTTTTGTTGTGATATTTGTTTAAAGCTGAAGCTAGCTATCATTCATGGCCATCCACCACCAAAGTGCTGATCTATATATGTTTTACTGTCATTAACGTTATGATCGATAAAAATAAAAATAACTGTAGGTAGCTAACAAGCTGACAGTAGTCAATGGAACTATATATATGTATGGAATATAATATAATGATGAGCTCATAGAAAGCAATGCTCTTAACAGTACAACTTATATTCTTATTCTTACTCAGATCATCACTACTGTTTCACTGTTTGACTTGGCTATACCTTAACCTTATCACCTTGCATATATATATATATATATATAGCTAGGCCTAAATATACTAGCCGGCCTCTCTCTTTCTCTATATATATATAGAGAGAGAGAGAATCATATATGTTGCATTTGTTGAGAATCATATATATGTATAGCATCTGAACCTGAAATGCATGCCATTTCCATGTAAGAAATTTGAGAATTTATGTTTGTGACGATGTTCTTGTTTTACCTCTTTCTCTTCCATCGATGCTAGATAGCTTTAGAGGAGGAATTGAAGTCAACCCACTTACATATATATGCCTATATAT
This sequence comes from Ipomoea purpurea, assembly GCA_009835305.1. Classification (NCBI taxonomy): domain Eukaryota; kingdom Viridiplantae; phylum Streptophyta; class Magnoliopsida; order Solanales; family Convolvulaceae; genus Ipomoea; species Ipomoea purpurea. The sequence continues at coordinate 29,806 of VALG01000872.1, forward strand.
GCGTGTCACAACATATCTAAATTAGTTTGCATTTTAAAATATTTATATTAATTGAAGTATTAAATTAATATATATATATTTTTACATTTCAAATTTTATCTCTCACAATAAGACAAATGATATAAACTTTTACTTTAACGTGAGCACAACTTTAATGAAACATGATAGAAGAATGATTGAGTGACTTTAACGTAACACGACAAGATTAAAGACAGATGTCATGTGTATAAATTCATCTTCAGTGTAATAATACATAAAAGTATGGAAACAAAATAAAGTTGGTACGTGTCGGTAAAATTTCAAGATGTGACGTGCAAGAGTGGATGGGAATGGAGATTGTTGTATGTACCTTCATGGAGGCCTATATGCATGCATTTTATCTATGTGTATTGAATGCCGGACTAGCTTAGCTTAGCTTTGTCCAATATTGACTTCGCTTGCATGTTTGGAGACAACTTTTCTCAAACGGTTCATTTGATCAATCAGGAATGAATAACGTAACACAGATTTTTGGCAGCTTCTACGTACGTGTAAATCATGTTTTATGCATCAAATGTGAATCAAACCACATTAGCATCGTACTACCTCTTTTACGTTTGAGCTGAGTTAATAAAACTTTTGCCGCCTCGAAAGGGATTGCCTAGTGTTTGGAGTATAATTTTTGTATCTTAATATCACGAGTTTAATTATATTCTTTTCAATACTATCTTAATTTGGCCCGTTGCATAAGGTTTTTCTTCTTTTTTTTTCTTTTTTTTTTTTCGGTGTAAACCACACATTGTGGTCCGAGTCTAGCGCTATATATGTACCTCTCTCCTATTCCGAGATTCCCCTTGTCATTCAATAAAACGTACTTTTGATTGCAAATAAAGAAATGATATGATGCATTGATGCATTATATATAAGTTGGGTGCATGCACTTAATTTTGATATATCAAAGTGTGAAGTTGTCTCAATTCGATCTAATTCTATATCTTACAACAGCATGCTTGCAACTTGTAAAGTGGTGTGCGAACGAATATTGTTTAATCTTGAATTTTCCAGTTTGGGCCTCAAAACTTTTAATGCACTTAAGAGATCAGAGCACTTGAAGAAAACTAGTGCCTAACAAAGAGCATCGCATACCTATATTGAAATCAAAGCCAGACAGAACTTAATTTGGATCCACGAATCTACATGCAGCATGCACGTACACATTGAAGTACTTACCATTTGATCATTTATACAAGTGACATTCTGTATTATTATTTGAGTATTTGATGCATGTATATATGTTGATATGATACATGAACAATATCATTGTGTCAAAACTCAAAATCAAAAGTTATAGTTAATATTAAATGTCAACAAGTACTTTTACTTACCATTGGCTAAAAGTGAAGTAGTTAAACACCAAATTAAATATGCTTTAATTTTCTAATTTCTGACCGAAAAAATAAAATAAAAATGCCAATGGCATTCCATTGGAAGTCAATAATGTTACCCAATTGGGTTTGGGTTTCTATCTTAGGACAAAAAAACAATCACTAATTTCATTCTATTTTTGTTATTAGTTAGACAAATGATGGATAATAAAAAGTTTTCCAAGTAGCAGTACGTGTATAACAAAAAGTCCTAAAATACATATTTCAGTCGGAGTCCTAAACGAACAATTCATCTTATGAGAGTCACATTTATATGACATGCATATTATATTCGAGCAATTACGTTACGTGTTGTCTTGGATGTGGTTGTTAACATGTTGGGTTGCATTGTCTGCTTCCTCTTTCTTTAATTTGTTCCTTAACGCAACAAGATCAATTCATGGCTAAGCTAGCTTGTCTTTTATTTTTGTCAAGGGTCTTTAAGGTGCTGTGGTGTATCATCCGGTATAGTTGTACAGTGATTTAATGGTGTATATTAACCAGGTCAAAATCATTATAAATCACAACATCAATTGTGCATAATGGTACATAAATTCACGTGTTAACAGAGTTTCTAATTTGAACTTAATTATATATATATATTGGGGAGTAGAAATGACGAGTCACCCTCTTCCATCCCCCAACTACCAAACTGAATTATGAATTCCCCCCGCCTCTATAAAATGGCGGCCAGATGAAAAGAAAAGATCAGAGTAGATGGAGCAGAAGATCGAGATAGATGGAGAAAATGATGAGTACAAGAGTTGCGTTGAGATGTGTATTGATGATGGTTAACATCCTGATGAGCTGGAGCTTGGCGGAAAGATCAACGGTGGTGGTGGTTGAGGGGTCGAGTTTCTGCGGTTCCAAGTGCGCAGCTAGGTGCTCCAAAGCAGGGCGGCAAGGCAGATGCCTCAAGTATTGTGGAATATGCTGTGAGAAGTGCCACTGTGTTCCTTCTGGCACGTTTGGACACAAGAACGACTGCCCTTGTTACAGGGACATGAAGAGCTCTAAGGGAAGACCTAAGTGCCCTTAATTACATATACTTTTTTTTTTTTTTTTGGTTATTTTAGTACCCAAACGGAGATCCTTCTATATGAAAAATAATAGTGATGATGTCATCAAATCGTAAAGTATTTAGTATCTTATACTTTTTGTTGGTATGTCTGACTCTTATATGAGTCTCTATATTCTCCAAATAAAAAAAATATATATATAATATTTTAATATGATATGATTTAGGAGTGGATATATATCTTACAGCAGGTAGATCAGAGTCTTTATCTTTTTCTTATGGGGTGTGGAAATATGGAGAAAAAAAGAAAGTTGCGGCTGGGGATATGGATGGTTTAGTGGTGGAGGAAAAGATTAAGGACCCAATTTGAATAATCTATTCCATCAATCAATCGGTGTTCATTATGAAAAAAGGGTTCACTTAATGCACCAAATTCAAATAGAGGATTTGGACTTGTAACCACAAAGCACAAACTTTAATTGGGATTCTAAAACCTAAAAAAAAAAAAAATCTCAGACTTTACGCAAGCAGGCGCAGTAATTTGTTGTTACATATATAGTTCACAAAGTTTGGGCGGCTAGAATTCCATGAGAGAGACCATGCGGTGCATCATAATTAAGGGTTTTGAATTTGTATGGTGCATGTTTTTATATGATCTTGTTGCATGGATGTACTACATATTTTCTGGACGAGAAACACCGTACAAAAAGTGGGTATTTCCTTTGCTTACCCAGTTAAGAACTTCGATTGCCATATATATATATATATATATATATAATATAATAATATAATAATTATATATATATATATAGTATATATATATATAATATAAGTATATATATATATATATATATATATATATATATATATATCTTTTTATATTACATTTTGTTTTAAAATGATATGAGTTTGTGATAAATGTTAAGAATTGAATCTCCAAAGTCCAAATATAGCATTACTTAGGCGGGCTCTTTCCAACTACTTAAGCATGATGAACATATAACACAAACTTTTCTTTGAATACTATATAACACAAACTTAAATGCATGCACATCCAATTTTTCAACTACCAATTTAACTTTTAAGTTGAAAATGAAAACACCATTTTTCACTTTGATATCAAAACCACTTCACGATCGAAGGTCAATGGATATGGATTATGGGTCCATGAACTCGACCATAAAACATGAGTTGAAAGAAAACCAATGCCTTCAATAAGAAAATATTTAATGTCTTTCCCTCTCATAATAATATTACGGATTCCATCTTCGATCTCCTACAAGGACAATTATAATATGGATATAGTATTGTATAATTTTCTAGTTGTATTTGTTAATCAAACTTTAAAATTAATTTAAATAAACTTACAGATAAGGCAGGAACATTTTTATATTAATAATAATAAACTTAAGGGAAATTTAAATTTGAGAAGTGATAATACAAACAATATTATTGTTGTGATTTGTACGTGCAATATATGAAAAGTTCTTCACTTTTTTTTTTTGTTTGTTCCTGGCCTCATCTTTAAACCTTAACTAAAAGCTAGCACTAATGGCAGAATGTATTGGAAACGTAAGAAGTGATCAAATTAGAGCCCAACTAAGTCCTGGTTTATCAATTCAGATACAGTTTAGTGGGGCAGAAATTAAAGCATTCTTATTTCTTTCTACTTTATTTGTTGCTTTTAAACTCATAATGATAATGCATTCTAAAAATGGCCCTATACTTTCTTAAATATATCCAAATTTATTTCCCAAGGAAGATATATCCATTACAATATATAAAGATTGAAATATATGACAAATTTTATTTTTAAGTTACGTATGTGTTTCCATATTAAAATAGCTTTTAAATTTTATTAAATTATTTCAAGTCTTTGAAGTAGTGGTAATGATTTATCCATATCCGATCTCATGTTTAAAGTTAAAGATTGTTTACTTAAACTTTTTTATATGAATTTCCAGGAAGTATATATCAATTGAAAAATCAAAGATTAAACATATCTTGAATGGGCAACGTAGGCAAGGAAACATTAATATTGTTTGAGATAAAGGCATGATAGAATAATGATTCTTTAATTTATTGCAGTAGATAATTGAATCTCAATGTCGCACGCATCGAAAAAGTTCCTTTGCTTTTTTATTTTTTTATTTTTATTTGTAAATGGACCAAAAAAGATGTAAAAATAAATTAAATTAAACTAAACTCAGAAAAACGTGAAACATGTTTAATATCTGACAAAAAAGTAGTCATGATAACGCTGGGATGGTTTCAAGTTTCAACCCCGAAGCTAACTGTATATATTGTAATTGACTATGGTCATAATTATCCTACTAGTTTATTTTATTACTACCGTAATTAATAAGTATATATGTTTTAATTACACACCCGTTTTTGACTTAATATATTATATTGTTTGGTGAATCTAAAATTAAGCTTACTTACAACCCCAG
>VALG01000873.1:6135-18851 GCA_009835305.1 Ipomoea purpurea
GGTCGTCTTTATTATTACCAATGTCTGAGCACGCATTTAGTTCATAGACCATAAAGGCTAGTTTTCTTTCTCCAAAAAAATGTAATTTCTCCATTTGGAAATCGTTCCGGCTCAAGATGTCATTCAGGTGTGTAGATCGATTTGTTTTGAAGGATAGTACTCTGATACTCATAATATATTGATTCCTTATGTTATGTTGCGGTATGCTTAATCCAGTATTATTTTGGAGATTACGTGTTAGGGCCATGTGAACGTCGTTTTAATTTGGTGATTCGCGACGTTTGACTCTATTAGACCTGTATGTGTCGGTCGTCTGATGAACTTCAAAGGGAGTAAAAGTAATAATGCATTCGAAGATTACTCTTTGTGTATAGCCGTCTGGGTTGTGGTCCAGGTGAGTAGTGTTTCGGTAAGCTACTCCAGTGTCGCGCCTAGAATTTAGTCGATATTTCTTGTATAGCGGTTAAAATTTAATATTCTAGGGGAGTCTACATGTACAGGCCATGATGCAGTGGTTGAAAGACCCAGAATTTGGTTAATGTCCTTCTAAACATTTATGTAGGTGATCTATAAGAGAGCCAGTGAAGCTTTCTAGGCAGACCAATTACAGTACTATGCTGTTATTTTTGAGTTCGTGGACTGCTAATTTGCATATTTTTGTCATAGGAAAGAGAAATGGTTGTTATGCGATTTCACTCTCTGAGTATAAAATGGTCCTTAATGTGAATTCTAAACCAAGGCATACATTGTATCCTTTTATAACATCCAACTTACCTTATGATGATCATTGTTCTTACTAGGATTTGAAGTGGGTGATGTGCTTGTGATAGAGGAAATCACCCTTTAGGCAATAAACCAGACCGGTGTGTCTCACACGTAATCTCTTTGTTGATATACTACACGCGTAAGATACTTCATATTTAAATTTTATTCTCGTATGCTAGTTACTCTCGGCGTTTGGATTATGCAAGCGGGGTCTATATATTTGGTTATTTTATCAGTGCAACTTTTTTGTGACCTGAGACGCTATGTAAATTGGCATCTACATCCTTGTGCGCAAATCTTATTTGATTCATGTTTATGGAAATGTATAGAAATATTATGAATTTGACCTCACATACGATCTTTTCAGAGATTTATCTTTATACTTAATCGTTCTGTTGTGGATAGGGTCACTAACGGTTACGTTTTACAGTTCTATCAGTGATATTCAGCTCGACTTTTTAGTTATGGTTGCACTGATTAGCGAGATACGATGGAGAAGATTATATAATTTGTATGTACCCTGGGCCTCAATGTGGTGACTAAATGCTGTGTTCAATATTTGTTTTTGTGATATTTTTCTATCACCTTTTTCTTGTCATATGTATTATCATTAAATTTTCGTGAAAAGATTTCTTGTCAATGTGTCTCTAGATGTCCAGAAGGTGCATGTTTAACTGAATCCGCAAGCAAATAATACTGCTAGTAGTGAATTTAGGTTGCATGGGTGTGATTGATTCCTGGCAGTGTGAAGAAATCCACAATAGTTATATGTTTAAGCGCAACGATTGTTGACTGTTGTATGTTACCTTTGGCCTCTTTCCAGGCCTATTATATCCCTTGGTAATCTTATTGTTTTAATGGCAATATTCTTGTGGTGAGATAGGTAAATTTATTTCTGGATGTGTGTTGAGATCTTGTGTTAGTGTGTGAGCGATTTAGCTTCAAATTTAGAGATTAGTCTGGAAGAAAATGATAATGCTCACTTGAGTGTTGGGATGGTTATTGTTATTGCTTCTGTTTGTCCACATGATATACTTCACTTTGGTGGATATGATAGGCTAGTTAGGTGTATGAACTATAGAGTTATAAGCTAGATGCCCTTGTTTATAGTCGATGGTATGAATTCGAGAACTTATGATCTTGGTTCGAGCGCTAATCATGCGGAGAAGTCGTTTCTTTTACTGGTCACGACAGCTATAGTGCTATAATACGTTTTTTGGAGCTATCGTTTTTCGCGTTAGTTTGTTAGGTTATCTCTCACCCGAGGAATCTTTGTGGTATGTTTTTTGATCCTATGGTTCACAGAGTTAAATTCTAGTTCTGCTGGAGTGAGCGCTTCCTAGCTATGAGTGATTCATTTCATTCTTGGAACTAGATGTTTTGCATATTTGGACATAAGTTCTTTCTTATGTGTCCAGACGGATAATTTTCGTCGCTTTGTGATCCGGCGAACGTTTTCGTTGCTGCATCGATATGCTCATGTTTGACTTGTTCATTTTGCAGTAGTTCTGATTCAGGGCACAGTGGCATTCTTCTCGTAATAGACTCAACGGTTTCAAATTCCTCACCTGCACCCGGTGAAGAAGACCTCGATTTTTTCCTGAGGCGAAAAATCATATTGATATGTAGGTATGGTATTTTCTCGAAGGCGTGCTCCGTGAGGTGTAGATTTTATTTACTTGAAAATAGCGGGTTGGATGCCATATGGGATAGTTGTGAGTATTGAGTTTATGGGTATCAGAGTATAGCGCGAGCTCTTCTCGGCTAGGAATCAACGGAGTTTCTTGTAATATGAGTTATCTATCAGATTGTGGATGGGTATAAAATGGACTGGTCGAAATGTCCAGTATTCTCTTGCACCTTTTTAGGATATATCTTCTTATCTATATAAGTCCAATGGGGTGATATGGTCAGTTCTTGGACGTAAGCGACTCTAGTAATTGTCTAGTGAGGATGCATAAAAATATATGTCTTGTAGTGCTCGAAGATTTGGTTCAGACACCCTCGCGGATTATGTTTCGCTAGTTATATATCGCTACTGATATAGATAGTTCAGAGATTGTCCTTTTGTCAGTCGTGAAAGAGTTGAAGAAGGGCTCGTGAGACTGCAGGTCAGAGATTGATGTTATAAAGGGTATTGTATTGATCGTAGATTTCATAGGATAGCCTGTTGACATCCATTACAAGGCTGCAGAAATGTAAAGCGACTCCTACGATTATTCGCTAAACTAGTGTCCATTCTTTAAGAATGAGTATACTAGGACGATGAGAATCCAAGATGCTTAGGAGTAGTATGTGCGCAGGAAAAGATATTCATATGCATTTTATGGTACTAAATGACTTTGTATATTTCAGAAGGGTCGGATATATATTGATGATGCCGTAGCAAGTCGAATTCCTTAGTTTATTTTTTTTTCGTTTAACTCAATTCTTAATTGAGTGAATACTTTTTAATTATGTTACGAGATCTCGTCTGTCGTTTCTCTGTGGCTGAGCTGTCATAGCGGAAGTGCTAGCACATGCTACACGAGAGCACACTATACGACGATGAAATTTGGGATTTACGATCTCTTGAGGTAATAAAAATCTGCTACTCCTTTGTGCTTCTCAAGGTGACATTAAATTATACCCTCCAATTATTCAAGATAGATCTAAATTTACATTAGTGTGCTGTTTACTATTTTTAGAGGTCGCATAAATGCAGCAGTTTAAGAATTTATGCAATATGTAGAAAGTAAGAAACTAGATATTGCTAAGTTCAGAGGAGCCTTTCGATAATTGTTTGTGTTCAATTTATATATCTTTTATACCTGTATTTGTCATAGACCTGTGTGGTTCGTTATACTCAACTTTTAGCTGTCAAGCTATCATCTCGAATGATCATTATTTATGTTATGTCGATAGATCTTGTTTCCATTCGCCTCTACTGTTTGTTTGTTGTGTGTATTTGGAGTATGGAAGTCTAATATTAAATCATGTTTTATATGTTCTTTTTGTTATGTGTTGTAATAACTGGAATTGAGGAGATGGATGTTACTTGATAGCATCACTGGTGTGGGTTTGTGTACACCGATGAATACCTTCAGGTACTAAGCGAATAATGATGAGAGATAAGATAAGAGGCAGATGACCTGGACAGTAGCTGAGACGAGGAGTGAATGGAGCGGGTATATTGCTGGCCCACTCTCTCTCGTTACCTTATCTTAGTCTATCCTTGATAGTGACATTACATAATTTGTGTATGAGTTTGTCTAATTGGTAGAAACTTGTTTGATCCTAAGTGACATTTATAGTCGTAGTTAGTACCTCCTTATCATGCCTTCTTCTCTGTTACGCATATTTCTTGCGAGGCTATTCTGCGCGATTTTCGGTGACGATTCAGATTATTCGTCTATGTGACTTTTCTATGATGTTCGTGATCTTGCACGACGTCACTTGTCGTGTGTGAGAGATTGCTAACGGATAAAGCTTGTTGGAGAGATTTTGTAGGTTGCTAATTTAACTAATGTGGTTAATAGGATATGAGCGATTAGTAGTTCAAATTCGATTATGCTCAGTATTTGGATTCATTTCTTTAGGGATTGCCTTAGTAATAGTTCGATTTTTCTGATGTACTCTTTTCAATTGTAATAGTTTTGTTTTTGTAATATAATTAAGTTTAGAGAATATGATGCGAATAAGTCTCCAGCGGAGCGGGATTTTTCCTCTAAATGTATCAATTCATTTGAGATCTCATGGAGAGTTTACAGCGTAATTTGCCTCTAATTTGATATATGAGCGTGTATGGTGTACATGAGAAGTGTGACTTTATTAGATACGATTCGATGTTTCTTTATGTATTCAGCAGTTTTAGAGATAAATTTTTGTTCATGAAATTCCGGATAGCAACTTTTTTTTATTTATGATGAATACAACTAGTCAGGCTGCATGAACAGTAGACTCGCTTTTCTCTCTCTGTACTACTTCCCTGTGTTATTCGTATGATGTGAGTGTACGAGAAGAAGATAAGATTATTTATGAGTAGTACAAAATGCTGATATAGGTTACATAATAGAACCAAGTTATGCATAATTGTTATGTTTAGAATCTCTAATTAACGATGGAGATCTGTGTCTATTTTGGATGGAATAATCATTTCTCTGAGTGTTTGTATACAATAAGACGCGCTACGGTCGTATTGGATATTAACGTGCGTTAATGTGGTTGGAAGTTATTGGGTCAAGTGTAATATAGAGTCTATATCTGCAGAACGCCGTTTCCTGCCGAAGGTTTTATGTCTTTTTTCAACCTAATTTCTCAAATCTGGTGGTAACTTTGTATGGTCCCCTATAGTGGATGGCGTCGGATACCATGGAGCACTTATCTCTTTCGATAGAGCAGTTGTCTTAAGGTTAGGTTCATCTCATCAATATTTGATGATTTGCATTCGGCGTTCGGTATAGAGGCATAATATTAGACTCAGTTCAAGGTTACTATAAATCAAGTTTAGAATGAAATCTTTGATGTCGGATCCATCACCTAGTCGCGTCTCGATAGAGAGATCGATTGGTCTGCGTAACTAGAGAAAAAGTAATGTACTTTGGTAGGTTCTTGAAGAATGGATGGGTAGTTTGTACAGTTAAGATTCTTGATCTTCGATCCCATTGAGTATCGGATAATAAAAGATTCACTAGGGAATAATGGTGTGAATAATAATAGATAATTATTTGAATCAGATCAATCGATTCATACTATCTGCGTTGAAGCCAGTTCTTTGTTAAAGAACCCTCTTGCTAGGTAGAGGTTTTACGTAGTCTCGGAAGAATTATAGATACGGAGATATCTGGTTATCGTTGAACTATATTGAGTCATGGAATGTGCGCGTCCGACGTCCATTAGCATGAACATATTAGCCAGCGTTCTGTTGGTTCGAGATATGTTTTTGACAGATACCAATAGAGTGATTTTAATGATTTAAATTTCTGTCTATACTATAATGAGATGAGTCGATCTGATTACATCGCATCTAGCTTACTGGTACCTCAGGTGATTCTGTTTCGTATATTTGGATATTGGCTGTCGTAGAATCGTCCTACTATTTTGGCATGACTTACTTTTCGCTTCTCATTCTCTTCGCTGCGCAAATTAGTGACTGTTTTTTCTGCTGTATATTTTATTAGAGATCGGTTATTTTAAGCTTCAGTGAGGATATTATGTGTATTGTGTGGATGAGTCTGCGCGCTTATAGTGGTATATTGTCACCGCTATTGATGCTTTCTGTGTCCGCTTTTCTATTGTTTTTGGACACATAGGTGTATATTGTTAAATTCTGATTAGTGCTTCGTGTAAAGCTTCTAGTTATCATTGTTTAAGGTCATTTGAGATTGTGAATATTCTTTTGTATAGAGTTTCGAATTCATGTTATGAAGATATATAAGCTACCGTAGGTCGATGAATGAGCATGGACCGATCAACTAGTATTATTGTGGATCGTACCGAGATAGTTTCTTGTTTTTAGTGATGGGTTCTTGTGCTTTTTTTTGCTTTCACTGGAGTTTTTCTGGATTCATTTTCTCTCTTGTTTTAACATGTATAACCGTAATTCTTATGGAAGTTAAGTGCTCTTTCGATGACGCTCTTGTCCAGATGTGTGCGTCCCAGATAAGTTATGATATGGCATCGTAGATATCTCATTGACCGCCAAGTTGCGCATTTAGTTATTTGGTCGTGTGGAGTCTAGACTTAATAATGTATAGTTGACTACTGGTTATTATACCCGACTTATTCTAGTGAGGTATGGTGTGATTTCTTGCTGTTAGCTCTCTTCAGGCCTACCTCGCCTGACTTGCTATAGTTATATTGTATTGTCGTTCTCTTTTTAGTCTGAGAGATAGATGTTAAATTTCTTAATTTTATCCTTTGATTTTTGGACTTTCATTTCGACGGCTTCTCATAGGTACAATTGATTGGAATATTGGGAGTTCAAGCAATTGTGTGTGAGTTAACATGTCGTCGCGGTGCGCATTGCTTTATTGCGCTATTCATGGGTAGTTACTGAGTTAAGTATATATTTATAGATTTTTTGAAGAAGTGGGATGAGATCACATTATTTAGGCTTATGCTCCTGACAGCGTTATTTAGTGGTTTTTCGAACTCTCTATTGTAACGGGATATAAATTATGTTGTTTTAAGTCGTTAGATAGCATATGGTGTTATGTACGGTTCCGGTTCGCACTAACCGCTTTTTTAGGACCGCTGTAATTCTTCGCAAGAGTGTTGTTGATCTTTTTTTCTCATTTTGGTCTAAAGTGTGGATATACTGATTTTTCGTTTTAATTGGTCTTTAATTCTGATTAGTGATATTCCAGATCTTATTTAAGATGATCTATTTCACGGGTTGTAATTGATAACTTCCTGATGGGAAGTTATATGTGCTTGAGAAGTAGTCTTGGGGTAGGGCTGCATGAACTTACGTGCCTATGACTCTTTCGTTTGTTCAAGAGAATGTCGGCAGCGGATGATTCGTCCTTGAAGTTAGAAACTTGTCCTATGCCTAGACTAATGTCAGAATAGTGCTGACGTATTTTCGAGAATATTCGGCTTGGACCTGGTTATGTCGCTTCTAAGACTTCATAGAAGACGATTGTAATATCATTTGCTAATGCGGTGTAATGAAGATGGTTTCAAGGAATTCAGTGATTTCCTTTCCGCTGCTCCGTTATGTATGTCTCTTTGGTTGTATAGGTATTTACGTTATCAGTTAGGGCCGTTTAAATGGTTCGGAGGCGCTTACAGGACTAGGACACTTAACTCCATAATCGAGCTAATATTATCGGCTTATGTACGGTTAGGTAGCCTCATATTGAGGATGGGTTAATACTAGTAAAGATAATGTAGTTAGACGAATCATTTTATGTGACATAATAAGCGCTGGCAAACTCCACAATTGGAGTTGTAGTTGCTGGGTAGTCAGAGTGTCTAGTGGTCGCACCAAAGAATTTTTGATCTATACATATTGCTAGATTTTGATACGCTAAGGTTTGGTTCACATATGAGTATGAGGTTATAGAAGCGCGCGCCGTCTTTTATTGTTATTATGCTACCTTTTTATTCACCGCCTTCTTTTCATTAATGAGAATGGATAAATTTTTACACGTAGACGCATATGATAGGTAGCTCATACGATGCGAGCGCTCTCGTAAGTAGCACTGGCATCATACTATGTGTAGTTGAATGTTATGCGTGTCTATGTCTAGAATGTCAGCAAATTTAGTTCTTGGGGCACGTCGATGGTGGTGTATGGAGCAGGTTTCTGATGGGTTATTCGAATCGAATGTATATCTTGTTATGATGGATTGCTGTGTGTCTACATTATTGTTTAAAACTCTGCTCGTTAGAGATACAATAGAAAGTGGTGAAAGGTTACGGAACATAGATTTGGTAGCTTGCTAGTGGCTATCACCTCTCAGTACTATTAACTATGCTTGCAGGTTAGAGGAGTTGTATCCAAGGGCCTGGCAGAGAAGTTTTCTTGGTATCTACTCTCCGCTATAATTTAGTCTATTACGAGTCAGTAATAATTCAGTTTTATATTGAAATCTTCTGCATTGCTTAGACAACGGAATCAGATTGACCGAGAGACATGCTCTCTTGATGCTTTTGGCTGGATGTTCAAGATTGCAATTAATGATATAGAGGCTCGGTTTATATCTCTTTGCACGTATCTAAGCGTAGGTTCTTGGAGACGTCGTGAGAGCTAAGTCGTTTTTTTAGCATTTTCGATTCGCGTAAATGCTTTTCGTATGATGGTATGAAAAGTTAAGTAGATAAGATATGATGCGCCGATGGCATTATTTTACGTTAATGGTATCTTAATTATTTGTTTCCAGTGATATTGCGGCGTGTGCTGCAGATTGTAATGCTCAATAAGATGGTTTCTTTATTTCCACATTTACCTGCCTCTGCTAATTAGTTGTGATACATTAATCTGGATGGTTATAATTTTTTCTAGGTCTATGGTCTGTCTATTGTGACACCTAGTAAGTAATCACCCATTAAGTAGGTGAAATGTGAGACGCCTTAACTAATTTTAGAATGGAGAGTCGAGAAATCACTTGCGAGGTTAGAATGGATATAGTAATATATTAGTAAAAAGGTAGAATAAAATACTCTAGCAAATATTAGTCACTCTTCTGAAGATACCAATAAGAGGAGTTATTCATTATGATTGATAATATATGTTTACATGCTTTTTATCGTAGGTATGACTTCATATGCTGGTGAATGGAGTTAGGTGAGTTCCGGATGAATGTTTAAAGTATAAGTGGGTATATGGTAGTGGCCCGTGAGGTATCATAGGCGCATTTCAGCGAAGGTATTAGCATAGGGAATGATGCGATCGGTGAGATACATGTCTCGGTGCAGGTCTTTGCAGAATATTACCTCGATATAGGATTGTGCCACTTCGTAATACTTCTAGTCATTTCATCAGTTCATCGTTCAGTTGTTATATATATTTATGATGTTGATCATTTCGCTTATGTTGGTTATTGGAAGCTGTTAGGATCAATCATGCAACTTAATATAGTCCTTTGCCATTAGGTGTGGCTCTCCTCCCGGACATATCATTGTGAATGCTGGTTACTTTCTATGGCAGTTATACTGATGCATAATCTCGATAGTCATTTGTGGGATGTTATCGAAGCTTAGTAAGTGTTGGGTTGAGTTTAGCATTATTTTTAGGTGTTCTATCCCGGGATTAAGTTTGGGTTTTGTTCTGGTTCGAATTTAGACATACGCGTGTATAGGTTGGTTATACTCTTAGATGGAGATTGTATTGTTCTAATCTGTTGCTGGCGCTCAGATGGTCCGCTTTTTATGCCTATGCGCAACAGCCGTTTACTTCTATTTGCCTATACGGTAATGGGTTCGACGATACTGTATGTGACAGATAGCGAATATTCTCGTGGTTGACGTCTCGGCTTACTATTTCACTGACTGTGTTAAAAGTAGGTAATCTTTGTAGAAGGTTGGAAGTGATCCTTTTAGTTAGCGCGTATGCACTCGCCATACCAGGATGTAGTTTTCATTTGGGTTTTTCATAATGTTGATCGCTGATTGTTAGATATTTGTGAGTTTTTCTTTTCTTATTTGAACGCCTTGTTAATATTTGTCGGTATGTTCTTTGAGATGCCATTCTCAGGATTAGATGTACAGCTGTTGAATAGATTCTGGATGCCATGCTAGAATGCCGGCGCGCTTCCAAATCTATGGAGAATATTTCCAATTTGTATTCTTGTATGTAGTAGTGATTTCGAGACCTTTAAAGATTGCACCTTCCTTTATATTTTTACTCCAGTAACTAGGCAGGGGAGACTAGGACGTGTGTAATCTGCTATTCTGGTACTGTTTCAGTGATATTAAGTCATAGTTATCTTCTTTTTATTTTCGGATTTGTATGTTTGGGAATTAACCTTATTGCACTCTTATTTTATAGGTGTTCTTTCTTTTTCCTAGCTCTTACGTCTTGTGTGTTGGGTTTTGAAATTTGAAATTGGGAGGGGTAGGTGTTTTATGTAATATTGATGGAGATTTTCATATTATGTAGTAACTAAATTTATTTTTAACTCTCATGGATACTTAGAGTATAGGCGGGAATCTAACGCATAGATATTGTTGTTGGACTTCTTAAATGTCGTCACGATGATATAAGACTTCCTTATATGAAGTAGTGGTTCATGCGTTAGTGAATATGAAACAGGCTGATTATTAGGGTCGTGCGATGCAGCTTTGAGGGTATGGTAGAATCGTAGGTAGTTGATAGTGTATGAGTGAGGAGCTTATTGCAATTAGCTCTAGATTATCTGGTTTTTCAAGATGATTAGAGATTCGAGAATGATTTATCTATTGAGTTAGATATTGTAGAATCTGGGATGAACTAATCAAGATCGTATGTTGACAGGTGTGCAAGTAGATATTTTAATTTTCCAATGATTTGAAGGATATTATGAGTTATTATAAGAGTTCTCGGTGTGTTTTTTTCGTATCCTTTATTTGTGTCGTATTCTATATGGCCTCATATCTATTTAATTGGATAAGTGTTTAATATTTTGACGGAATCTTAGAGGACTCCATTTTGGGGAGAAGTATCCTCGGTGAGACATGCGTTCAGAGATAAAACATTTCGATACAGCAGGAAGAGTAATCGAGATGCTCTCTGTTGGGCGAAGATACCTATGATCTACGAACAATCATGGAAGTCTATTCATGTATTCTCATGAGCTAAGAAAAGGATGCTGCAGGAAGAGAGTGGGATTCGAACCTGATAGTTTTGTTGATAGAAAGTTTAGACTGTGTTAGAGTACTCGGTTTCAGATGGGAACCTGGCAGTCATCATAGCACTCATCAATTCTTCGGACGCACATTGGGTTTCTATAATATATCTCTCTTTACGCATATTCAGTCACGCCTACAATGATTTTATTTTTTGTTGTCATGTGTGGATGATTGGAGTATAGAAGAATGAATGATATCGCTGAGTATGGCTGAGTGGTTTGATTAGGTGCCGGTCGGCGTGGAAACCTGTGTTTCAGTTATGTTGAATACGAGCTAGTTATGCGTAGGTCGTTAGTATTGCTTTTTTCCTCTTTTTTTTCCTTATGTGTCATTGTACGATTGAATGTTTGTCATTTTAGGTTCTTGCTTCCGTATAGAGTATCCTGAGTGGTCTTCTTTTCTTGCTGGTTGGTCGGTTACAATGGCCATTTTGTAAATGCTTTCGTAATGGTTTTTTTTAATTTCTGATTCCCTTAGTGGATGTGCTAGTTCTAAGATGTTTTGTCTGGTTGTAGGGTTGATTTTCTTTTTTGGTTTCGTTGTTGCGCAGTTTCGTATCTTGCCTGGATTAACATCAGTTTCGAGTTTGTCTGCTAACTATTCTTTTGTGTACGTATGGGTCCTGATAGCACAAGATGATATGATGTTTACGGTATGCGGGTGTATGTCTGAGTAGAATAGAGGGATCTCTGTGAGTTATTTTGTTGATTGTTCTCTCGGGCGTCATTATCGCAGAGTAGAATTAGAGTTGATACTCGACTATTATAAAGTTTAATTGTTACGTCGCAAAGAGTTCTGATTTAACTTTTGCTAGATTCTTTTATCTAGTGAGTGTCTGTGTAATTTCACATATATTAAATATCTATGTGCCATATAGGTCTTCATATCTGCTGTAGTGTCCGAATTGATTAGTTGTATGATTTTTTTGTTCTGTATCTTTCTCTATTAAGTTAGTTTCCAATAACCTAGATGGTATTGTATTGATTCTTTATCTCGCATTGGTATAGTCAGTTTACTTGTGTTGGCTTTTTGCTTCAGTTTTTGGTGTTACGACTGTGATGAGACTGGATAATAATTATAGAGGTCTCATATACTATCTTATGGTAGATATATATTTACCTTAGGAAGTTGTAAGGTATTAGGACTTCTGGAGAGCCTATCTCAGTCGCCAAATATTCAACTAGATGACTGATTGGTGTCGAGACGGAATTAGATTATGGCAGTTTCGCTGTGAGCTTTTATTCTCTGTATATATGATTGTGGTGGCCATATATAATGCATTATTTAGTTGTATGTATGAGAAGCATATACTCTGGGTGGTTGTTGACTGTATTAAATATTAGATATCCGTTCTCGCGCTTATTTGATACACATCCATCTCCTCGCTCC
The DNA here is from genome assembly GCA_009835305.1 of Ipomoea purpurea. Classification (NCBI taxonomy): domain Eukaryota; kingdom Viridiplantae; phylum Streptophyta; class Magnoliopsida; order Solanales; family Convolvulaceae; genus Ipomoea; species Ipomoea purpurea. The sequence goes on from VALG01000873.1 coordinate 18,604, forward strand.
TAAATAGATTAAGAAGACACCCTTGATAATGGAGGCTGTATTTGTGACTTTAACCGCTTTAATTTGTTATTACTGCAGAACGTTTTCGGTGGAGAGTAATAGATTACAATATGATGTTTGTTAATGGTATTTTGATAATTCTTATTATTTTGCAATAACTTCAACTATTATCCTCATTCTGGATTGCTCATATATTCGTAAGGTTAACATGGTGTAGCACGAGATGCCAAAAGCGCTATAGTTTATCT
>VALG01000874.1:0-28551 GCA_009835305.1 Ipomoea purpurea
GTAAAATACATAAATATAAAATATAATTATCAATAAATAAACAAACATATATAATACATAATAGTATAAATAAAAATAATCAAATAAAAAAAAATCATATAAATCAAATAAATATACATATATATATAATATAAATTGAAATAAAATAATATACACAATTAATGAAACAATCATACAAATTATACAAAAGACAAAATTTAAAAATAATACTAGATGGAAGATTATACCAACTGCACTACGATAACTCACAACCGGGCAGCATGGGTTGGAGAGCGCTGGACGCGTCACCTGCCCGACCTGTTTCTGCTCCAAGGCCATCCCGTCGGATGAATCCCGAAGGCTCCAAGCGACTGCTAGTCCCCGAGTCTCAACAAAGACCGGGCAGACCCGTGGGACGGTCTGGCTAGGATGAGGGCTCCGGTGTCGACAGAGATCGTTCGCCACGTGCGCGGTTGTGTGTGGCCCCCGCTGCACCCGGTGCATGAGCGCCACGTGCCCGTCATGCCGGTGGGCCGGGCCATGTTCCCTAGGCCCTCTATACATACCTCATTTATTATCCGAGAGAAGACTTTTCACCTACCTATACACTGTAATTAAGAGGTTCCCGATCATATTCTACGATCGGTCAACCTGTCATTCTACTGTACGGTGATTTTATACACATCATAATCTATACAAAATACTATTTGCATAAATTTTGAGCTTATAATAGTTCAATTGCACAATGTGTAAAAGTTCAGCAGCCATTTGACACTTTTTTCAATAAAAAAAAACAGTAGTTGATGGCAAAAGATGCAAAAGGACTAAAATCATGTGTTTGGTTATATCGAAAAAGTAAATTACCGATTTGGTCCCTCGACTATGAGGATTTCACCAATTTTGGTCCTCGATTATCAAAATTATTCAATTTGGTCCTCGATTATCAAAATTATTCAATTTGGTCATCGACTATGACATTTTTACCTGATTTGGTCCTAAGTGTTATTTGGCATGTCAAACCTAAAAGGCAATTTTGTGGATTTTAAAAAAAAGTATCTTCCTTCTTATTCCCTAAATATAAATCAAAGTTGTTTGTTTTATATAATAATACAGGTTATCTTTTTTCGATAAGCAGTCAACACCACTTCATAATGCACCAAAAACAACCAATAGTGCGTGATCATATAACATCACTAATAAAGAAATCCGCAATGAAATGTATTCGAAAATGGAGAGCGATATATGACTGGATGAAACATGATGCTTCAGGAGCCACAAGAGCATCAAAATTTTTGAACCATAAATCTCGATATTAAAACATAGATGAAAAGATGAATCCACAAGGAACTACAAACAATACAACTACTAACCACACAAAATAAATTGAGTTGCACTCATTCGAAGATTAGACTGCTATCAGAACAAAATATAATAACCATAATCTAATAATAAAACAAACGAATTATGATTTATGGGAAGAAGAAGGAAGATGACTTTTTTTAAATCAATCAAAATTCGGCCTTTAAGAATATATGATTGACACATCAACACTTAGGACAAAATTCATGTAAAAATGTCATAGTCAGAATACCAAATTAGAGTAATTTATTGATGAGATCAAAAAGACTAAATTCTGGTGAAACCCCTCCTCAATAGTCGACAACACAAACGAAGGACCAAAAACTAGGTAATTATTCCATATTTATATATACCGAGTAATAAAATTATTTTTGTAATTGGTCAAAATCTGTTAGGGACTAAAAATCAGACTTAAATGATTTTTTAATTTTTTGAGAAGAATACATTTTTTAATTCAATTAAACAAGTCTTGTCCATTAAATAACTAAGGAGCCAATAAGGACCAAAAGGAGACGCAACAGTCTGAGCTCGGATACATTATCTAAATCATACTCATGAAAATACAACATACAAAAATTGGAATACAAGCTCTATTGCGGCCAAACGAGCCCAGTATATACACCTACGACACGTCTTTCCTCTCTCGAATCTTACTCTCAATTTCTCTCAACTCCAACTTTCTTCCAGCTCCTTCATTCTCAAATTTCAATCCCGCAATGTTTGCAGACGCAGGAACCAATTTGAAAACTCAGCGGTGGTGAAACCTGCTGCTGTTTGCAAGTTCATTATCCACTGTGTGTGTAATTACTTTTTTAATTGCTTTGTGATAATTTTGGTGAAATTTTTAATTTAGGATTATTTTGTTACGAATTTGATTGATATCAGGTTGAAAGAAATGGTGAAAAATAAATGGGTTGCCGTTCTTGCTAAATAAATTAAGAAGGACTATGATTATAAAAATGTGCTTGAAAAAAAGCACATTCACTATGTTTGCTATGTTATGGTATGCCTTTCCGCTTTAATACTAGTCAGTATGAATGTTATATTAAAACAGCGAGACGCTTTCTGAAGTGCCTTAATTGTATTAATGAACTGGAATAAGTTTGAACTTAAATCACTAGAGAGGCGAACATGTTCCAAGTCAAGTGATTAACAAAGGGAGAGAACCGTTGTGATAAGAGTAAAATATAAAGATTTTAAAAGATCACTACAATAACTTTTAAAGAACTGATTGGCCTCCTAATGCTCTTTAAAATGTTTATTGTTTCACAACAGAGATAATCGAGTTTATGAAATGCAATATAAATGCCTGAATTCTGAATTATCCATCTCTTAAATAAAAAATACTCCGCAACTCACAATTAATGTAGAATTTGGTAGTAATCAATCATAATTTATTGAATAATCTATTGGCAGACTGAAATCCAGACAATAGTGTTATCTAATACAAGTCTATAAAAACGACATATCCCTTAAACAAACTTCCACATTGTTGTAAAGTGATTTCTAATTTCCTATTCCTGCTTATAATTCAAACTGTTCTTACATCGAGAACAGGATGCTTGTTTTCTTTATTTCTTTAACATCATGGCTTCAACTCGAAGTGTTCCTTCACCAGCTCTCGTCTGTCATCTAAGTATTTTCTAGCATATAAAGGTTACTAAATCAATAATCATATAATGCGCAGAAAAATCCCGTTACTAGAGCATCTAAGCAACTATGACCAGCAGACAAGAAGAAAAATCTACTTCGAAGGTGACAGTCGTTTAAAATTTGATGGTACCCAAACATTTGGCTTCCCATGTTTGGATTGTGATCTATCATTCAAGATGCTCATAGTCATACACAAAAGATATGCACCAGAGATACACTGAATAATGGCTCGCATATAACGAGGACAACACATGGATAAACCGTATGACCCGATGACTCATATACAAGTATCAGGTAACCCCCCTCTAGCTGATGCAAAGAATTCAACTGAGCTAACAATATACATAAAAAAATGACATATAAGCCTTACTCCTACAGCACATACTGAGGAATCTGCCAAGAAAAAAACTGCTACAAGAATTGATATCACTCTCTTCCCCATAATAGCATATCTTTAGTCACTAGTGTTGCTCAACCAGTTAGCCTCGCACTATCAAACATGGTTAATTTATTGAAAATGACATTCTATCATATCCCTATTCTCTGCAGCTCATTCGGGAGGCTTTGGTTCTCTTTTTCAATCAATTTGACAATATAAAGGGAAACAGTATGACTCCTTCCTGTAGCAATGATAGAAGGTAAGAAACGAGACTTTATAATAAGTCAATAAACCCCGAGGATCACTAAGCTCAGAGCAGAGCATAATGGCAAAGAATCTGCAATTCTGGTATTAATCAGGCAGCAATCTTGCTCCACAAAGAGAGAAAAAACCTGAAACACACACCTATGGAGTGACATATAAGAATGCCACAAACCTATAATAAGGGAAGAAAGCCTCAAACAACACACTTAAACCTTCTCCCACTTGACGTATCACCAGTGCACACTAACCCTCCAGCGGATTTGGGACCTATGGCTTTCTATCACAAGCAAACAAGCTCATTTTATCTGATGAAATCTTAATAGACCGCACAGATCTCAGAAACCCATTGTTTTGTTAACTGGTATAAAATAACAAAAGACTCAAGTAACAACAGACGTGCATTACATGAATTCAAATAAAAAGACAGTCCAAGAAACACACACTTACTCAAAACCCATCTGTATGTGAGATTCTTCTGTAATATTTCTCAGCCCTTCCATGAACTTCATACAAATCCTTTCTCCATGCAATGGGACTTGAAGCTTTAATTTCTCAGAGAAGCTGCAATCACCTGGCAGAACCTGGATACAGGGTATTTGAAAGGTCTGATATGGCGATATCGGTATCCCCAGATATTACCAAGGTCAGTGAAACAGAACCACATATGGTAGATATCCATAAGGCAAGTGCCCATTTCCTAGATTTTCAATATACACCAAAACTATCTCTGCAATCAGGGATCCAAGGTTAAATGCAACATAAAAGTAGCTATAGAATTTGGTCTTTGATTTGCTCTCTTCAGGATCTTGTTCATCAAATTGATCTGCTCCTAAGGTTGGCACAAGTACAGGATTCTATAGAGCCACTCCTATACTAAGATAATAAATACAATAAAAGAAACGACAAAGAGAAAATTCGCAAAACTTCAATACTTGATTTGGGATTACAAACACCCATTTAATCACTATATACCTACCACCAACGACATCCTTAAAATAGATTCAAGCAGAGACACTAGTTAAACAAGCGGACAATGCCAAAAGAACCAAATTCACCATGCAATAACAAATCAACTTCACGGAACTTAACTTACAAAAACTCAAAGCTTTCCAAAAGCAACATTCACATTACAATATTTCATGAAGCAAAAGCGGAAATGGTAAAGTGAGACACGATATCATATCACCATGTAAACGAGCAACTGAGAGAAATGCTCCACCGAGACACGCGGGAAACATGTTAAACAGGTCAATTCCCCCCAATACAACTACAAGTGCCTAAACAAGAACTACTTAGACAAAGGTACTCAAATTCACCTAGATTAATATCATCGATGACAGAACCTTCGGAGAAAAGGACCATGTTCATAACTCCTCATTTCATCAACCCAGCATTGTCAGAAGGCCAGTGCCAGCAAATATCCTTCTACTCAGATATATGTAATCATGAGCACAAAGATAGGATCAATCACTTAAAGTTCACTATATAAAAGATATATCCACCTACATAAATATATGGAACCATCAAAATACGGCAACCAAATACACTCTAATTTAACACCATTCATTGATCTGTATAATACACACCGAGCTTTCCATATAGATAAATTAAACCTACCTACACAAACAGTATTACCTAAAATTTCCATCCCCACACAGTTATTACTATTCAATCATATTAGAGCATGCTAGGATATTCAATGAATCAATAATACATGATATCGATAAATACACATAAAAATTATAAAAGTGTGATGATAGAAATCAGACAAGAGAGTTCCACAAATTTCCCCTTCCCTTGATATATGATAACAATTGAATTACAAACACAATCAATGGTACAAACTTACTATAATGAAAACAATATTCAACTAGCTACAAATGCGAACATTGGCTTAATAAAATCCAGCATTATATATCTGCCAATGAATGAATAATTGAATTACAAATTCATAAAAGCTACGCTTTATCTATTGGTACAAATATTTCAAATATTAATGCAACATTTCTAATTAAATGAAATAGGGTAAACACAACTAGAGGACAAAGACCAATCCTAACAACCAAGACCAACAACGGAACAATCATTTTTAGCTAGAGCATACACAACCAAAAAACACAGTACATCTAACCCCACATTGTAAATAACCGAGAGACCGTAGAATAAATTATGGAATCCGCGTCACAACTAGCACAAGACAATAGCCCCAGAAACAAATACCAAGGAAAAAAATTGAAGAACGCTATTATCTCATGTAGTGCTTACTATCTTCCCCCAATCTTATCTCATTTAACATAGAAAGCCAAAAGTACCTAATTTTCTAAGATGTTCCTCTTCAAAATCATAGGCATCTATTTATACAAATAATAAAGTTACCCACTACCCCCATTATTGTATAAAGGCATAAAGCTACCCACTATGGGTTGTATTTCCAGCCCATCAAAATCACATTGTCTTCAAGGTGATGGTACACTGTGTATTATTGTACTTTCTTCATGGTGATCCAGTGCCTCACTATCTCCGAATTCCTTAACGCCACCTTGCAAATCCACAATGCTACACTTTTTTTTTTGCCTTTCCAGGTTGATACTCTCAATGAAACCACTTGCATGGTTTGACCGTGATTAGAACCTGTAATTGCGTGTAAAGAGATCTCTGGATTGTCGGCCATTAGCCCGCATGCCAGCGTCTGGAACGGTGTCATCTAAACAAGGATGGAAACAACGCTTGCATTTGATGCGCAGGGGAAGCAACGTTCGTCAAGGTTGTAGCAAAGGCCACGTGAACGCCCGGTGGTAGACTCTTGCGTGTGGAGAGGCCATCTTTCCGGCGGATGATGTCGCGCTATTTAGAGGAAACACATCTATGCTGGAAAAAAAATGGCCCCAAGAATTTGTTGGTGATATTTCCCGTACCGTGAAAAATATTTTAGTTTATGAAAGCTCTTTTGAGGCTTTGGCTTGTAGCTTGCAGAGCTGCCTCAAGGTTAATGCTACTTCTTATCTCCAAAGATTGTGAGGATTAGAAATGATGAAATTTGAGAAGTGGAGTGGTACTCTTGAAGAAGTTCCTTCACCACAAGTAGCCGTGTCCACTTGCTGACACCATTAGTAGAAATTGTGCAGCCTGTTGCTATAAGATGCTTCAGACCCTTCAATTGGAGGGTGTTCCCAAATCAGTACTTTGGAATGAACACTAATTATCCATGAAATATGGCCTTTGATTTTTGGACTTGAGGAATTGCTTGGCAAGTTTTTGTTGGTTTGTATTTTCTTATCTAATTATGTGAGATCGGAAATTCATTTAGATGGCTAAATGTGAAAACTTAGCCGATATTGCCTATAGATGGACATGGTCTGTCCAGCATTGCAACCTTCCTTCCATTCATTTATGGTTTTGCTCCCTACAACTGCACTTCATCCCATCTTCGTTTTTTCAGTTTGATTCTATCTCTGTTTTATATGCTATGCTTTTTGAGATATATGCTTATGCTTATAGATGGAATATCCTTATACAAAGCTCGGCCTTTCCACTAAGTTAATTCACATCTTCTCCCCAAACTATAAATTCTTGTTTATACTGTTATTTATGATTTACTCCTAATAATACTGATTTTTTTTTTATTTTTTTTTGGATACATATTGGCTCTGTCTTACATGGAACTATTTAAGCCAATGATTTTAATCAACATCTTGGTTCCTCTCTTGATCTTTAACCCTTCCAAAACTCAAATATAATGAAGTTTTATCTGTCAACATGAAACCTAGAACCAATTTTTCAAAATGAATGGCAGAAATTTTTTTTATATGTTAGGTATTAAACTAAAAGAAAACCTGGATTGTGATATGATTATGGACATGGAATTATTTATAATCAACACTAGTTATACTATTATTTAATTTAAATAATCTAAATGGTATTGTACAATCCATAATTTTGATTGTGGCTTGATCAATATTAAGCAAACTGGCAATGTGGCACAATTTTGTTACTCCCCCAGCATCTGCCTTTTTAGCTTTTAATTTATTTCATTAACAGAGTTTTTTTAAAGGACTTATCAAAAAACTGAAGCCGTTGAAGAGTGGAGATTATTTATATAGTTGTTCTATAAAATTTACTTCATTATATAGCTCTTGAACAGGTTATCTAACTAATCATTCTAAACAGTGTAAAGTTTTGGTAACTGAGGAGATTTGAAGAGAGAAGAAGCATTCTGCGTGAGATCTTATGTTAATCGCCAAAAATTCAAGAATATTAGCAATGTATGGATCTCTTGCAGCTTTATCTGCACTTTTCCTCTTCTTCAATCTCTTGGACTGGATTGTGCTTCCACTGACGTAAAGAACCTTTGTTCAGCATGCTACCATATATCTGTGTATCCATTCAAGGTTTTGGAGCAGATACTTATAAGAAGTGTTATCAAGCTGCCAAAGATATAAATTTGCAATATCAGCAATTAAATATGCATTGTGAGTTAGTCTGTGCTTTTGTAGGGTCAATACAGTTTACATATATAAATAATAACAACATTTTATTTTCTACTATTGAGGAGTCCCAATACAAACAATCCATAATTAATTTGAATATTTAAATTAAAATCATTTTGAAATTTAATAATTACCTGAAAAAGTGTTTTTCTAAATTGTAATTTTTTTTTTTAAAGTGAGTAAACATAACATAATTATAATGGTACAGGAAAAAAGATGCTGAAAATGATACTCCAGTATACTCATAGGTGCAAAACACTTCACACTCCCTCCCCACTTTAGGCTTTCTCTAAATTCTTCATTGGTTGTTTAAAGGGGTATTACTGTGTTGCTAACTGGCCAGAAGAAAAAGATGGTTGGGTTACCTGAGCAGGCATCAAAGGCACATAGTGGACAGAGGTTTTGCACCAAGACAGTTTATCCTTCCACTGGCAGAGAGGAGGAGGGTATCGCTTTTGCTTCTGTGAAGCCAGCCTCACGCATGCCTCTCCGATCTAAAGGACAGTGAAGCCTCCCGCCTTCCGCAAAGGCTCCACAGTTTCCAACTCACCACTTGGAAATGGGCAGGCAGTAGATAGCAACCCCAGCCCAGCCTTTCAAGGCAAGCCCAACTTGTTCCCAACCATCTTTAATGCTCCCACTTGTACAAGCTGCGCTACCAGCCCGAAGCAAGCCATTCCTTCTTAGCTAGGGACTTATTAAGGAGAAAATATTTCTCAATCTGGGTTTTAATGTGGGGAAATTTGTGCAAGGCTTTGTTGGATTTTCATGGGAGCCTTGATTTTTGTTTTTGTGATGGAAATTGTATCAATTTTGTTGAGGGGGCGGGGGGGGGGGGGCTTTATATGATGAAGTATGAGGACCAGCCTGGAAGCTTTACTTGCTTTCACTGAGTGAATGAATGGCAAGAGAAAGGAGAAGAAAGAGAACAGCGGGGAATGACTAATGGAGCATGAAAAATTCAGGGGATTGAAGAAAGCTTGGACAATGAAAGTCAGACGCACGACGCTTGAACAAGGAGTTAATTTTGGCGCCTCCTCTTCCAAAATAAAATATGAGACACTTATTATGTTGGGAAATGGCAACACCTCCGTCTAGTCCAAGATAAATGTAGATAGAAGTAAGAAGGGGTCAATCCGGTATTGCAGCTTCAATGTGGTTAATTAAAAATGAACTTTAAGGGTTCGTGGGGATTGCCCACAAGCATTGTAACTCAGCTCATGGCAATATCCTAATACATGTTAGTGGAGTTACAGAACAACATTTTTACTTCAACAATGAAGATGGTGGTTGTTCATTTGAAAGTGTGGGATGCTATATTTTGGGGTTCAAAATGAAATATCCTAAAGCCTTAATTTGTGCCTTTATAGGATTGGTGAAATGTTGAGATGTATGTTTATAGCCCATTATAAGATTGGAGTTATCATATCATATCAAAAATTAAAGCTCACTTGCTTGCCGAAAGGTATTTTTCCCACATACTCTCCCAAATTATATTTTTGTTATACTGTGAGTATTTTGCAATAAGGTCACTGGTGTATGCGAGTATGAGGCTGTTTTGATCCTCACTAGGGATGATGCCAGACAATATACCATGACATTAGTTAAGGTAAAGAGTATATTTGAAGCAAACCACTCCTGCTCCTTTTTCCCCTTTCCAGATAATTAAATTCGCTTGGAGTTTGACGGACCTATTCAGCAGTTAAAAGTTGAAATGGAGTTAGTTCAAGCGTTTGCCTGCTCATCTTAGCAAACCTAAATATATTTTCTATCCAAAAGATTGTGGTGTATTGGAATTTTTTCCATTCCCTGTTTGTACGTTGACTATTAATCTTCTTATTTGGGCTAAAAAAGATGGTGGTTCAATTTGAACCAGCCCATCAGACATTAGTGGATTTAGGGAAATGCCCCAGCCTGTTATCCTTCCACTGCAGAGAGGAGGGGTTTTCGCTGCTCCTGTGAAGCAGCCTCAACGCAGGTACCTCCCAATCTAAGAGCTAAGAAAGCTCTGCCTTCCGCAAAGACTCCACCGCCCAACCTTCACCACTTGGAATTGGAACCAAGCTAGTAGAAGCAACTCCAAACCCAACTTCAAGGAAAGCCCAATTGGTTCCACACATTAATGTCCCCACTCAGGTTATAGGCTTTGCGCTACCAAGCCAGGCAATTAAACCTCCTAGCTAGGCCGTTTAATTAAGAAAAACATATTTCTCATCAGGTTTAGATGTGGGAAATTGTGGCTAGAACGTTGTTTCCCATGGGAAAAAATGGAGCAGAGAACTATCATCATGTACTCATGTTTTATGTTGTTTTTTGATCGCTATGAGATGGGTTTCTGCTTGGCAGAAGATGAATTGCTGAAAAGCAATCCACGCTTAAAAACTATCTTTGTAAGCAAATTTTCATTATTTGAGGAACACACACATATATACTAATCTCAAAGTAACAGTAAAATGGGCCAACCATTTGTTTTGCTATAGATGACATTGAATTGTATGTTCAGCTAGCAATTGCAAAAACGCTTCCTTCCCATTCAATTTATGGTTTTTGCTCCTACATGTACTGCAACTTTCATCCATCTTTATTGTTCAGTTCGAATCTTTTTCTCTTTTATCTGCTTGCTAATGGCTAAGGCGGCTTATCCTTTCTTATCACTATTGTCCACTGTTGAAATGTTAAAGAAATTTTGTTTTTCCAGCATATAAAAATTATGGACTGAATGTGTATTTCTTTTACGAGTTAAAGAACTTTGTTTACCCTCAGCATAACTGGATATAACTTGTGTTTCCATTCAAGGTTTTGAAAGCAATTCTTGGCAAGTACATGCTTTATCAAGCTTGTGAAAGATTATTAAAGTGCAAGCTCGGCATAAAAATAATGTGAATTTGAACACTGCAAGTGAATAATTTCTATTAACATACCACCATGAAAATTGAGTCTAATTTTAAATTGTTTGCATTAGGTCAACCCGTCTAATGAGTAATTCAGGTGTAAACGTGATCCTCAAACCTCCAACAATGATCTCCAGCCAATACTGTGAACATAAAGTTAAGCGTAACAAAATATGTTTTGAGTAAATGTTCTACTCTACCTACTGCCTTTAGCTTTCCACCAGATGATTAAATCATATATGTTCTTTAAGTTCATTTGCCAGAAATTGGAAAATAACTTTGGACAGTTCAGCAAGCGTGAAATGACTTGTTTTTTCGACATATGCTTTATAGTTTACTAGTGTTCTACTCAACTCCCAATTATTAGTTGTATTTTATGTGCACTTGGTATGTTACTGTGTTATATACCAAAAGTCCATATAAGTTACTGTTGTGAAGGCTTTATTGGGCTGTGTGGCCAACAGGTAAAAAGATGGTGGTTCAATTTGAACAGCCAATCAGGTGCTAGTGGACTGAAGATGCACCAGCCCGTTATCCTTCCACTGCAGAGAGGAGGAGGTCTTCGCTGCTCTGTGAAGCCAGCCTCACGCAGTACCCTCCGTTCTAAGGACAGAGAAGCCTCCACCTTCGTGGAAACTCCTCCATCAACTCACCACTTGGAATGGGCAGGCCAGAAGATAACATACCAAGCCCAGCCTTCAGGGCAAGCTCAACTGTTCCACCATCTTAATGCTCCCACTTGGGTTACAGGCTCGTGCTACCAAGCCCAGCAAGCAATTCTTCTAGCTAGGGACTTATTAAGAGAACATAATGTTCATCTGGTTTCGATGTGGGATATTGTGCGAGGGCTGGTTTGGCTTTCATGGGGAAAAAATGGAGCAGACAACTATCATGTACTCATGGTTTTTGCGGTGTATCATATTGTTCGACAAAACTTAGGTATGTAGATGAAGCCTTGATTTTTATTTTAATTTTGTGATGAAAATTGTATCATTTTTGTTCACTGAATGAAATTGCAGAGACAGCTTGGAAGCTTTGCTTCCCTGAATGGAATGGCAGATATGATTGGCTTCTGCTGGCAGCATCCATTCACAACCAGCTTTGCTTCATTTTCATTTCCATCTCACATTATATATTTTCATACGTTTTTATTATTTAGTTTAAATTGTAACGGCTAAAGTTTTAGAAATGAATTAAAGTTGCAGCAGCAGTATGTAATTAAAGTTCTAAAATACTTCATTGTATAGCTCTGAGACAGGTTATCTAACTAATCATCTAAACAAGGTAAAGTATGTAATTGAGGAGATTGAGAGAGAAGAAGCATTTCTGCGTGAAGATTTATGTTCATCGGCAGAAAATTTGCAGAATATTACAATGTATGGATCTCTTGCAGCCTTTTATCTGCACTTTCCTCTTCTTCATCTCTGGACTGGATTGTGCCTTCCACTTACGTAAAGAACTTTGTTTCTCAGCATGCTGACATATAATCTGTGTTTCCATTCAAGGTTTTGGAGCAGATACTTATACGAGTGGTTATCAAGCTTGTCAAAGATATAAAGTTGCAACATCAGCATAAATATATGCATGTGAGTTTAGTACTTTACCTCTTCTAGTCTGATGCTTTATCAAGGAAATTCTAGCTTCTGAGTGGTTTCTAGTCTGATGCTTTATTCGCGACATGCTTCACGACGATTGAGTTTTGATTGCAATTCTAATTCTAATTTTGATACTTTAACCAAACGGCCCTTAGATATCTTTACACAATTAATTTTGAGCGGCATTAATAGCAAGAACAATGGTACCAGCTTACTTGAAGGGGTCTTAGCGATTCTAATTCCAATTTTGATACTCTAACCAAATTCCCCATAGATATTTTCTACACAATTAATTTTTAGCGGCATCAATAGCAAGAGCAATGGTACCAACTTGCTTGAAGAGGTCTTAGCAGCAGGAATTGAGTTGTTTGAAGGAGACAAAACAATATAAACGAATGTGAGAAAATATTGAATCCTTGTAGACAAAATACAGTTTACATATATAGTACAACATTGCTGCTATTAAGGAGTCCCAATATTAAACACATTCATAAGCATTTTGAATATTTAAATTTAAAAATCATTTGAAATTTTAAATAATTTTACCTAAAAAGTGTTTTTCTAAATTGTAATTTTTTTCGGTGCCAAAACACTTCACACTCCCGAGTTTTTCTTCATTGTTGTAAAGGGGTTTATTGGCTGTGTGGCCCCAAAAGAAAAAGATGGTGGTTCACCTAGGCAACCCATCAGGCACTAGTGGACTAAGGTTGCACCAGCCAGTTATCCTTCCACCGTAGTGAGGAGGAGGTTATCGCTGCTCTGTGAAGCCAGACTAAGGTTGCACCAGCCAGTTATCCTTCCACCGTAGTGAGGAGGAGGTTATCGCTGCTCTGTGAAGCCAGCCTCACGCGGTGCCCTCCAATCTAAGGACAGTGAAGCCTCTGCCTTCGCAGAGACTCCAATATACAACTCACCACTTGGAACGGGCAGGCCAGTAAATAGCAACCCCAGCCCAACCTTCAAGGCAAGCCTAACTGTTCCACCATCATTATGCTCCCACTTGGGTCACAAGCTCACGCTACCAAGCCCAGCAAGCAATTCTTCTAGCTAGGGATTTATTAAGAGAAAATATTTCTCATCTGGTTTCGATGTGGGAAATTGTGCAAGGGCTTGTTTGGCTTTCATCGGGAAAAAAGTGGGGCAGACAACTATCGTGTACTCACTCATGTTCTTGATTTTTGTTTTTGTGATGGAAATTGTATCATTTTTGTTGAAGGGGGGAGGGGCTTATATTTGAAGCAGAGATGATTGAGGGGCTTATATAGCTTGGAAGCTTTAATTTGCTTCACTGAGTGAATGGAATGGCAGAGATGATTGGGTTCTGCTGGCAGCATCCAATCACACCCTATAAGCTTTGCTTCATTTTCATTTCCATCTCGCATTATATATTTTCATACGTTTTTATTATTTAGTTTAATTGTACTTTGCTGAGGTTATAGAAATGAATTGAAGTTGCAGCGGCGGTTTGTATAGATTTGGTTGTGGTAGGAAAATGGTGAAGGGGTTCAGTAATGGAGCAACTAGAGCGTCACTGCTTAGCCCCTGATGGTTTTCTCTCCAAATCCACTAGAGCAACTATCATCTCCAACTTGTACTCTCTCATCTATATATACACTTGTATTTTTATTTGTATTTTATATGAAATGTGCTCGATTATATATTGATGCAGGCTTGGGAGGAAATGATGAAAGAGCGGCGACATTATTTGGAAGCCTTGGTACTATATATGTAAAATTTAGCAGTTTTGATCGTTTATTGAGTTGAGATAGATTATGCATACAGATTTTTTGTCATGCTAATTTGTGTACAATTTGATGCTTTTATTGATAATGGATAAATAATATTGTAGGACATTGCAGAATAGCAGATATTGCTTTCACGTGAGATAAAAAAATCATTTAGATGCTAAATGTTGTTGCTATCAAGGGGAGAAAAGAGAGAAGAAGAGAACAGAGGGAATGAGCATGAGAAATGCAGGGATTGAAGAAGCTGGAAAATGAAAGGTCAGACGACTTTGCTTGAACAATGTGTTTAATTTTGGCGCCTCCTCTTCTAAAATGAAATATGAGACACTTATTATGTGGGAATGGCAACGACCCTTGTTAGTGAAGATAAATGTAGATAGAGTAAGAGGGGTGAACCCGAAATTGCAACCTCGTTAGGATCGATAAACTTCATTTTGAATAAGGGATCACCAAGCCAAATAGCTCCTAATATGTCCTCTTGTTCTTTTAAGGGTTTTAGAGCACATTCTCCGATCCTGCTTGAGACTTACACCAGATACAATTCCTGCTCTCTATAAAATAAGGCAAAGTAAAACATGACCTCTTCCCATTCTTAGTGGTGAGGCGGTTGAGCCCGCCTGCGCCCCACGGCCTACTACCGACTATGACTAGGCACCGAGGGGCGACGAGCCGGCGAAGTGCCCATGTGAGCCTATTTTTGTCTCGTACATGGCGCTATAGCAAGAGCATGCACAGTAGGAGGTAGCCTATTTTCGAGTGTTCTTTTAGTCTTTAAAATGATTTTCCAGCGTTTTAAAGTATTATTTTAGTATTTTCAATGTTTTCTGTGTTTTCTTTTTAGTTTTTAAATTATTGTCATTGTTTTCAAGTGTTCATTTTTGTTTTTTAAAAGCTTCTCAGAGTTACTGTTTTAACATTTACAATCTTAATATGGTTTTTCCTACAGTTTTGGGTTCTTTTTCCCTTTGTTTTTTTTTTTAAAAATGATTTTCAGCATTTTTCGAGTGTTCTTTTTAGTTTTTAAAATGATTTTCAAAGTTTTCATGTATTCTTTTACATTTTAAAATATTTTTTTTTTATAGTCTTCCAGTATTTTTTTTTTTAGTTTTTAAAAATAACAAAAGGGAAAACAAGCCAAAAGTGTAGGAAATAACAGACTCAGATTTTAAATATTAAATGCTAAAGAAAAGATGTGAAAATGATTCCAGTATATGGTGCCAAAACACTTCACACTCCCTCCCACTTAGCTCTCTAAATTCATCTTTGTTGTAAATGGGTTTATTGGCTATGTTGCTAACTGGCCCCAAAAGAAAAAAATGGTGGTTCACCTGGACAGCCCATCAGGCGCTAGTGGACTGAGGTTGCACCGGCTAGTTATCCTTCCACCGCAGAGAGGAGGAGGTTATCGCTGCTCTGTGAAGCCAGCCTCACGCGGTGCCCTCCAATCTAAGGACAGTGAAGCCTCCGCCTTCGCAGAAACTCCGCCACACAACTCACAACTTGGAACGGGCAGGCCAATAGATAGCAACCCCAGCCCAACCTTTAAGGTGAGCCCAACTGTTACACCATCTTAATGCTCCCACTTGGGTCACAGGCTCACGCTACCAAGCCCAGCGAGCAATTCTTCTAGCTAGGGATTTATTAAGAGAAAACATTTCTCATCTGGTTTCGATGTGGGAAATTGTGCAGGGCTTGTTTGGTGAGGGAGGACATGATGAAAGAGCGGCCGCATTATTTGGAAGCATGGGTGCTATATATGTAAAATTTGCAGTTTTGATTATATAGAGTTTAGGGGAAATTAGGATTGTGATTTGAGATTATGCTTATTTTTTTTTCATTCTAATTTGAGTACAATTTGATCATTTTATGGATAAATAATGTAGGCAGTTTTACACTTTACATAGAGGCAATTGCATTGGTTGAAAAGTATGAGCGACCTCTTTCTGCAGCAAATCTTAATGCTCCCACTGGGGTTACAGGCTCACACTACTAAGCCCAGCAAGCAATGCTTCTAGCTAGGGACTTATTAAGAGAACAAATTGCTCATCTGGTTTCGATGTGGGAATTGTGCGAGGACTTGTATGGCTTTCATGGGGAAAAAAAGGAGCAGAGAACTATCATGCATGTACTCATGTTTATGATGGTTTTTGCTTCACTGAATGGAAAGGCAGAGATGATTGGGTTCTGCTGGCAGCATCCAATCACACCCTATATGCTTTAATTTGCTTCATCTTTATTTCCAACTCACATTATTTTCATATGTTTTTATTGTTTAGTTAGAAATGTGCTCGATCATATATTGATAGATGCAGGCGAGGGAGGAAATGACGAAAGAGCTTCAGCATTATTTGGAAGCCTTGGTACTATATATGTAAAATTTAGCAGTTTTGATCATTTATTGAGTTTAGGGGAAATTAGCCATTAGGGTTGTGATTTGAGATTATATATGCATATAGATTTTTTTGTTATGCGATAGATGACATTGAATTGGTATGTCAGCTAGCATTGCAATAACCTTCCTTTCATTCATTTATGGTTTTTGCTCCTACATGTACTGCACTTTCATCCATCTTGATTGTACAGTTCGAATCTTTCTCTCTTTTATATGCTTGCTAATGCTAAGGCGGCTATCCTTTTATTCACTATTGTCCACTGGTTGAATGTTAAGAACTTTGTTTCTCAGCATATAATAATTATGGACTGAATTGTGTCTTCCTCCGAGTTAAAGAACTTTGTTTCTCAGCATACTGAGATATAATTTGTGTTTCCATTCAAGGTTTTGAAGCAGATATTTGGAGTACATGCTTATGAAGCTTGTGAAAGATATAAAGTTGCAGCATCGGCATAAAGTTATGTGAATTTGAACACTGCAAGTGAATATTTCTATTACATACCACCATGAAAATTGAGTCATATTTAATTGTTTGCAATAGGTCACCCGTCTAGATGAGTATTCAGGTGTACGTGATCCTCACTCCAACATGATCGCCAGACAATACTGTGACATAGTTAAGGTAAAGAAATATGTTTTGAGTAAAATGTTCTACTCTACTACTCCCTTTCCGCTTTCCAGATAATTAGATTCATATATTTTTTTAGTTCGTTTTGCAGAAATTGGAAAATATGCTTTGGACAGTTCAGCAAGGTGAAATGAACTTGAATTTTTTGACATATGCTTTATAGTTTACTAATGTATGTTCGGGACTCAACTCCCAATTGTATGTTACTTTGTTATAATATACCCAAGTCATATAAGTTACTGTTGTAAAGGCTTTATTGGGCTGTGTGGCCCATGCTAACTTGGCCAACAGGTAAAAAGATAGTGGTTCAATTTGGACAGCCCATCAGGCACTAGTGGGCTGAGGATGCACTGGCCCATTATCCTTCCACTGCAGAGAGGAGGAGGTTTTCGCTGCTCTGTGAAGCCAGCCTAACGCGGTACCCTCCAATCTAAAGACAGAGAAGCCTCCGCCTTTGCTGAGGCTCCTCAGTCAACTCACCACTTGGAATGGGCAGGCCAGAAGATAGCACATCAAGCCCAGCCTTCAGGGCAAGGCCAGTTGTTCCACTATCTTAATGCTCCCACTTGGGTTACAGGCTCACGCTACCAAGCCCAGCAAGCCATTCTTCTAGCTATGGAGTTATTAAGAGAAAATATTTCTCATCTGGTTTTGATGTGGGAAATTGTGCAAGGGCTTGTTTGGCTTTCATGGGGAAAAAGGTGGAGCAGACAACTATCGTGTACTCACTCTTGGTTTTTGACAGCTATTAGATTTGCGAAGCCTTGATTTTTGTTTTTGTGATGGAAATTGTATCATTTTTGTTGAAGGTGATACTTATATGTGAAGCAGAGACAGCCTGGAAGCTTTACTTTGCTTCACTGAGTGAATGGAATGGCAGAGAAAAGAGAGAAGAAGAGAACAGAGGGGAATGACTAATGAGCATGAGAAATGCAGGATTGAAGAAGCGGGGAACAATGAAAGGTCAGATGACATTGTATGCAAAGATCAGAGTTGAAGCTTATCTGATCCCCTTCCAATCTTTTGAGGTGACTGCAGATATCCCTATAATCATTTCAATTTTTCAGTGGAACAACTTGAACTAGTGTATGTGCACCTAATTGTGTAATTATTATGTTGAAAAGCAAGCTGTGAAAATGACCCCCTTTTCTTCTAAGTTTTAATGCCGGAAAAACTTCATATTGGGCTAAAAAGATTGTGGTTCAATTTGGACAGCCCATCAGGCATTAGTGGGCTTAGGATGCCAGCCTGTTATCCTTCCACTGCAGAGAGGAGGAGGTTTTCGCTGCTCTGTGAAGCCAGCCTCACGCAATACCCTCCTGATCTAAGGGCTAAGAAGCCTCTGCCTTCACAAAGACTCCACCGCCCAACTCACCACTTGGAATGGACAAAGCTAGTAGATAGCAACCCAAACCCAACCTTCAAGGAAGGCCCAAATTGTTCCACCCATCATAATGCTCCCACTCGGGTTACAGGCTTGCCCCAGCAATCAAAATCCTAGCTAGGCATTTATTAAGAAAACATATTTCTCATCAGGTTTCAATGTGGGAAATTGTGCTAGGACTTGTTTTCCCATGGGGAAAAATGGAGCAGAGAACTATCATCATGTACTCATGTTTATGTTTGGTTTTTGATCACTATGAGATGGGTTCTGCTGGCAGAGATGAATTTTCTGAAAGCATCACCCTTAAAATATACTTTTAGCAATTTCATATTTAGAGGAACACACATATATATATGCTCAAAGTAAAGTAAAATGGCCAAGAATTTGTTTTGTTATAGATGACATTGAATTGGTATGTGAGCTAGCATTGCAATAACCTTCCTTCCATTCATTTATTGTTTTTGCTCCTACACGTATTGCACTTTCATCCACCTTATATATATGCTTGCTGATGCTTAGGCTATCTCTCTATCCACTATTGTCCACTGGTTGAATGTTAATAGTTTGGGTGTCGAATGAAATATATATCTAAAGCTTTAATTTGTTGCCTTTATAGATTGGTGAATGTTTTAGATACATATGCTATTGCAAATCAAAATTAATTTGGACTTATCCTACCAGTCTTGAGCTGTAGAGTTTACATCTGACCAAACTTTTATTCCACAGATACATCCATCAACTGGTAATCAAATACCAGAATGATTTTTCCCACATTCTCTACCCAAATTATATTCTTTTTATACAGTTATTTATGAATTACTCTGTCATGATCAAGGGGAGAAAAGAGAGAAGAAGAGAACAGAGGGGAATGAGCATGAGAAATGCAGGCGGGATTGAAGAAGCTCGAAACAATGAAAGGTCAGACGACGTTGCTTGAACAAAAGGTTCGTGGGAATTGCTACAAGCATTGTAACTAAGCTCATGGCAATCTACTACAGGTTAGTGGAGTTAAAAACGACATTTTTACTTGCAACAAGGAAGATTTTTGACAATGTCAATGTGCGTGCTCCTTCTCTTTTATTAATGGAAGCTATTCGGACATGTTACACGAATCACGATGATTGAGTTTGCTCTATCTGCCAAATTCATAGTGAAGCAAATAGTTGTGTTGACGGGTTTGCTTCAAGCTATACCCCTTCCACACCCCATTTGCAGATCTTTGATAAGTTTCCAAAGAGACTTGGGCCTGCAGACATTGTATGGCTCTCAAGACCCTGATTTATTTAGTTTCATAATCTACTTTTAAAATTAAAAAAAAAGGCTCAAAATTCGAAATTTTTTGTGGGTTTTTTTGAAATTTTGTGTATAATTATTTTTGTAAAATTTGATGTAGCTTTGATAGGAATTTATATTAATAACATATAATATTGTGTAAGGTTAGATTGAATTGTTAAATCATTTAGATGCTAAATGTGAAAAGTTAGCAGAATGTTGCTATAGATGATTAAGTAATTATTTTACATATTCGATATTCCCCTCTGATCTTTAACTCTTCCAAAACTCAAATATAAATGAAGTTTATCTGTCACATGACAAACATAGAACAATTTTTCAATGATGGCAGAAAATTTTTTATCTGTTAAGTATTACTAAAGAAAACCTGGATATGATTTATGAATATAGATTATCACTAATTTATAATCAACTCTAGTTTATGGATTATTTATTTAAATGATCTAAATGGTATGGGGTATTATACAATCCATACTCTTTGACTGTGGTCTTGATCAATAATTTCACTATTGTTTCTTGACTGTGGTCTTGATCCATCTCACATTATTAGTTTTGTTTTGAAATGTGCTCGATTATATATTGATGCAGGCGAAGGGAGGAAATGATATGATGAAAGAGCTTCAGTATTATTTGTAAGCCTTGGTACATATATGTAAAATTAGCAGTTTTGATCATTTATTGAGTTTAGGAAATTAGGGTTGTGATTTGAGATAGTTTATGCATACAGATTTTTCGTCATGCCATAGATGACAGTGAAATTTTATATGTTAAGGTATTACTGAAAGAAACCTGATATGATTTTGAATATAGATCATCAATAATATTATATAATCAACTCTAGTTTTTTGGATATATTTACTAATTAACCTTCATTGGGGAACACTTCATTGTTGTAAAGGATTTTATTGTCTGGCTTTGTTATTAGAGATTCTAATGGAGATGATTCTGCGGCTGCTAGGCAAGTTCCTTGGATGGGACTTTTTGAACTTGGGGAGGTAGAAGCTCTCATATCAGTGTGAGAGAGGCTTTAAAATGGATCAAGCTTCTACGAATTGATAGTGTCCAGATTGAATCAGATTGCATCCAAGTGAACAACGCTATCCCCCACACAATCATCTTGTGTCTTCTTATCAATGGTATCATAGTGTACTAGCTAGAGAGTTTATTAATCTTAGCTTCACTTTAGTTAAACGGTCTGCAAGTATGGTCTACTAAAATAGCAAAATATCACTTTGTTAAAAAAAAAGAAAAGAAAAAAAGTCTCAAGCATAATCTACTTTTCATGTATTCAAACTAGTTTATGGAAGCCATATAAAGTATCTTAACTAATTGTTAACATAGTAATTGAATTGTATTTAATACTATAAGATAGCAAAATATCACTTTTTTTGGTACATTAGACGCTCTCATAAGAGAGCGATTATCTGACCATCAGGTTGGGTGTGTTGTTCTTGTCGGCTGAAAGGAGCCCAATCAAGCTATCCGGAGCGTTATCAAGAATCTTAGTTCCCCAATTGGCGGATTGACCCATGTTGCCGAGCCAGTTGGCGCATTTGTTACCTTTTCGGCTTATGTGGGACACACGAATATTAGTGAATCTGCGTGCTAAGTCCAAACAATCTTAATAAGAGAACCTACAGGGGTAGATGTATCGTGATCTTTATTCATGACGGCGACTATGGCCGCCGAGTCCATCTCGACCCAAAGTTTACCAAATCCTCTCTCTCATACAAAGTCGTAGACCCTCCCTTAGGCCCCACAACTCAGCTGAGAAGCTGTCCGTCAAACCGACTTTTGTAGTGAAACCTTAACCCAGTTACCGGCTTCATCCCTGACGATCCCCCTTGCACTAGCCATACCGCTAGATGATTTCATGGCGCCTTCGGTATTTAGTTTGCGCCAACCCGGATCGGGCGGTTTCCATGTAATCCATCTCCAGAGGCCACAAGCAATTCCTTTGTGTTTTGCTAGCAGATTATGGGCCTTGTAAGTAGTTTTGTCAATACGGGCTGGCGGGATAGGGCGGGCTAAAAAAGCCCGCTCCTAAACGATCCTAGGTTTTGCATGCCCGGACCGCCCCGGCAGTGGCCCGCGGGCTAGGCGGGCCCCGCCCAAACCCCCTATTTTTTTTTAAAAAAAAAAATTGTGAATCAAACGGATTCCGCCACCAGCGACATTTTACGGCCACAGACGATATTTTCCGGCCGTCCAGTCGTCTTTTCCAGTGGAAGACGACTGAACGTCCGGAAAATGTTGTTGGTGGCCACAAATTGTCGTCGTGGTCGAAATTCATCACCGTTGGTCGGAACCCGTCGCCGGAATTAAAAATGACCTGTAATAACAGATCATTTACTAGTTTTTAGGCTTCATTGACCAAATTTAACATGTTTAAGTGTTTAATTGAACTTTTTAAAAATTTTAAGAGCCTAATTGACTCTTTTTCTCTTTGTAAAATAATATTTTCCCATCAACCAGCTTCGGTGATCCGCAACACGCAGCTCGTCCTCTCCACTTCTGCACCTTGCCGAGGACAGGACCCAGATAGAGGGGAGATTCTCATGCGTCCAAATGAAAAATTAAAAAGATGGTGGTTCAATTTAGGAGGCCCATCAGGAACTAGCGGACAACTAGGAATTGCACCGGCCTGTTGTCCTTCCCATTTTGTGGGAGAGGAGGAGGGGGGGTTATCGCTGTCCTTTGTACAGCCAGCCTCACGCGGCGCCCTCCATTTGTTTCACCAGTGAAGCCTCCAACTTCGCAGAGACTCCACCGAACAACTCACCACAAAGTGGTGCAGCAGGTCAGAATATTGCATCCCAAGCCAACCTTCAGGGACAAGCCAAATGTTCCACCACCTTAATTGCTCCCACTCGGGTTACAGGCTCGCGCTACCAAGCCCAGCGAGCAATTCTTCTAACTACGGCGTATTAAAGAAAATATTTATCGTCTGATTCCGATGTGGGAACTTGTTCGAGAGCTTGTTTGTCTTTCATGGGAAAAATGGAGCGGCGAGCTGTGTGCATAGTTTTTGCGTTGTATCATTTGTTCAGCATAAGTTAGAAATGAATTGAAGTTGCAACAGCGGTTCGTATAGACTGGTTGTGGTCGGAAAATGGTGAAGGGACTCAGTAACGAAGCATAGAACCTCCCGGTGGACATTACTCAGCAGCTGATGCTTCTCTCCTCTCCAAATCCACTTACTATGATCTCCAATTTGTACTCTCTCCATCTATATAACTTCCACTCATTTTTTAATTTTTTTTTCACTAAAATTTTCAAGAGAAAATTTGTATATTTTTATTTCAAATGGCTTGGATGTATGTTGATTGCAGGCGAGCCCGCGAGGGAGGAGATGAGGCGAGAACACCGCGAGGGAGGTGTTCCCAATCAGTTACCTTGGAATAACGCCTAATTATCCATGGTATGGCCTTTGATTTTTTGGATTGAGGAATTGATTTGCAAGTTTTTGTTGAGTTGTATATTTCATCCATCTTGATTGTTCAGTTTGATTCTATCTCTGTTTTATATGCTTGCTATTTGAATGTTATGTTGGCTTTATAGATTGGTGAATGTTTGAGATATGTGGTAGCTATTGCAAATCAAAATTTATTGGGCTTATCCTAACAGACTTGAGCTGTAGAGTTTACATAATTACATCATGAATAATTTATGTTCATCGGACAGAAAATTTGCAGAATATTACAATGTATGGATCTTTCCCTATCCTTGCAGCCTTTCATGGTTTTTGACTGCTACAAGATTTGCATTCTATCATTGTTCACCAAAAACATAGGGATGTAGATGAGGCCTTGATTTTTCTTTATTTTTTATTTCACAGTTCACAGTCCTTCCACTGTAGAGAGGAGGAGGTCTTCGCTGCTCTGTGAAGCAGTCTCACGCGGTACCCTCCGATCTAAAGACAGAGAAGCCCCCACCTTCATGGAGACTCCTCCATCAAATCACCACTTGGAATGGGCAGGCCAGAAGATAGCATACCAAGCCCAGCCTTCACAGAGCAAGCTCAATTGTTCCACCATCTTAATACTCCCACTCGGGTTACAGGCTTGCACTACCAAGCCCAGCAAGCAATTCTTTCTAGCTAGGGACTTATTAAGAGAACATATTCTTCATATGGTTTCGATGTGGGAAATTGTGCGAGGGCTGGTTTAGCTTTCATGGGGAAAAAATGGAGCAGACAAGCAGACAACTATTGTGTACTTGTGGTTTTTGCGGTGGTGTATCATATTGTTCACCAAAACTTAGGTATGTAGATGAAGTTTGATTTTTATTTTACTTTTGTGATGAAAATTGTATCATTTTTGTTCACTGAATGAAATTGCAGAGACATAGCTGGGAAGCTTTGCTTCCCTGAATGGAATTGCAGATATGATTGGGTTCTGCTGGGCAGCGTCTCCAATCACACCCTATAAGCTTTGCTTCATTTTCATTTCCATCTCACATTATTTTCGTACGTTTTATTATTTAGTTTTAAATTGTGGGCAGCTAAAGTTTTAGATATGAATTGAAGTTGCAGCAGTGGTTTCGTATAGACTGGTTCTGGTCGCAAAATAGTGAAGGAAGCCATTATTTGGAAGCATTGGTACTATATATGTAACATTTAGCAGTTTTGATCATTTATTGAGTTTAGGGAAAATTTGAGATAGATTATGGCATACAGATTTTTTGTGTACAAATTTGATCCTTTTATAGATAGTGGATAAATAATGTAGGCAGTTTACATAGAGGCAATTGCAATGGTGGAAGAGTCGAGATATATTTATATAGATTGTTATCTCTACAATTCTTCATTGTATAGCTTTGAGACAAGTTATCTAACTGATCATCTAAACAGTGTAAGGTTTGTAATTGAGGAGATTGAGAGAGAAGAAGCATTTGTGCGTGAGATTTATGTTCATCGGCAGAAAATATACAGAATATTACAATGTATGGATCTCTTGCCATATCCTTGCAGCCTTTTCTGTCTGCACTTTCCTCTTCTTTATCTCTGGACTGGATTGTGCCTTCCACTGAGGTAAAGAACTTTGTTTCTCAGCGTACTGATTTTTATTTTTTTGTGTGATGGAAATTGTATGATTTTTGTTGAAGGGGGGCTTATATGTAAAGCAGATACATAGCCTGGAAGCTTTGCTTCATTGAATGAAATGGGTTCTTAAAAGAAATTGAAGGGTTTTTTTTTTACTTCACATTGGCTTTGTTGCTAACTGGCCCCAAAAGAAAATGATGGTGGTTCACCTGGGCAGCCCATCAGGTGCTAGTGGGTTGAGGTTGCACCAGCGGTTATCCTTCCACTCAGAGAGGTGGAGGTTATCGCTGCTCTGTGGAAGCCAGCCTCACGCTATGCCCTCCGATCTAAGGACAATGAAGCCTCCGCCTTCGCAGAGACTCCTGAAGCCTCCGCCTTCGCAGAGACTCCCCCGTACAACTAACTCACCACTTGGAACGGGCAGGCTAGTAGATAGCAACCCAGCCCAACCTTTAAGGCAAGCCCAACTATTCCACCATCTTAATGCTCCCGCTTGGGTTACAAGCTCGCGCTACCAAGCCCAGCAAGCAATTCTTCTAGCTAGGGAGTTATTAAGAGAAAATATTTCTCATCTGGTTTCAATGTGGGAAGTTGTGCGAGGACTTGTTTGGCTTTCATGGGAGAAAGAAATGGAGCAACAACTATCATGCCCTCTTTCATTGTATGCAAAGATCATAGCTGAAGCTTATCCCCTTCCGGTCTTTTGAGTTTTGAGGTGAGTGCATAATATAATCATTTTCAATTTTTCAGTGGAACAACTTGAACTAGTGTATGTGTACCAGGCCAACTTGCCAACTTGGCTGTCGTTTTGTAAGTAGAAAAAGATGTAAAGTTTAGTTTTGGGTTGAACAGATTTGGGTTTTGTGGCCTCGGTATTTCCATGTGGAATATAATGCATTATATTACAGACTTGAATGTTGATACAGATGTCTGGTCTCACAACTGTATAATTCTCAGTCCAGTTGGCTACATGCACCTGGATATTTATTTATCAATTTTTCTAGAAATTGGTTTTAATTTGACCCACTTTCTAATCCTTTTATTTTCTGAAAAATTTCCCAATTTTTTAAGGTTTTTTTTTTTTTTTTTTTGGAATCATGTGCTCCATCTCGACTAAAAGGTGGGGTAGTAAAATTGAAGCATGCATTTTCCATCTCAACTAAAAGTCTAAGCAAATAGGGGACGACAAGAATACAAAAATATGGGTGGCCATGGGTTACCAACGGGAAAGATCCAGTTCTCGTTACACCTCGGAGGGCGGAGCTGGGGGAGGCTACGGTGAACAATCTGATGACGGAGCATGGACAATGGGATACGGAAGTGGTTCGGGATATCTTTCTGGAAGCCGATGTAGATAAAATATTGGCAACTCCGATCTCAACACACCTTGCAGACTCGTGGCGCTGGCAGGGAGATACGAGGGTAGGTACACGGTTAAACATGGATACCAACTTCTACAGAGTCGACGTTGGTTACTGATCCAAATGGTACGTTTTTCGGCGTGGAAGCGATTATGGCGTCTGTCGGTTCCTCCTAAAGTCCGCAACCTGTTGTGGCGTTGTGTACGTGGTGTGTTGCCGGTACGGGAGAATTTGAAGTCGAAAAGGGTCTGAATTGGCGGCGGGTGTCCCATCTGTGGTATTGAGGCGGAAACTGTCGAACACTTGTTTTGCGAGTGTATGCAGGCGCGCCGACGTTTTACTTGGTAACACTCTCCATCACTTCATTGAAACTAAATTGGAATTCACGAATTCAGATCAAGCGGTATGCATGGCGGCAATATTTTGGTTCCCTAGAATGCTCGAAACGATTTGGTATAGCAGAATAAAGCGAGGCAAGTGGACGTTATGCTCTCTCAGGTCACCACGTTGCAGTCTTCATGGCAGGTGGTCTACTCTTCCAATACACGAATGGACTTAGGACGGTCGTTCATGTTCAATGGGAGGCGCCTCCTCCTAACTATTATAAATGCAATGTGGATGCGGCAATCTTTGAAGATGGTGCTGGATTTGGAGCTGTAGTCCGTGATAGTAGGGGGTCTTTTGTGGCAGCAAAAAGTGGCTGGATGGTTTGTGATCGTGACCCTCTTATGGCCGAAGCAGTGGCGGTTCGTGAAGCTCTCAGCCGGATAAAGAGTTAGGATATAATAATCTAATTTGTGAATTGGATTGTTTAAATTTCTGCACTGCGTTTAATTCCTACAATTTAGACTATTCTTACATAGGTTTGATTGTAATGCAATGTCGTTCTATTGCTAGAGACATTGGAAACGTGTCTGTTCGCCATGTCAAGAGATCAGCGAATCAAGTAGCCATGGGTTTAGTAAATAAGTAGAATAGTAGATTAGCTATTAATTTATTCCGGAGTACATATTTACAGTAATTTGTTAAAAAAAAAAAAAAAAAAAAAAAAAAAAAGTCCCCACCGCCTCACGCAAAATACCGAACACGATAGATGTATCTAGATTCTTCACGTAGTAGACTAGTAGATGAGGATGGCGGTGTGGGTCCAAAATCTTTTGACCCGAGTGAGGTGGGTCCCACTAGGATTTCTCTGACACCCGAATTTTATGTTGTCGTGTTTTACAGCGGATGCGTGGAATCTACGCGTTTCTTAAAGACGGCAAACTATAATTCATATTCCGTATCAAATTCGATATTTACCTCATTCCACCCCTTTATATACCCCTCACGCTTCCCTTCTTTCCATATACAAATTAATTCATTGAAGCTTTTGCCTTCTACGCTCTCAAGGTTAGTATTTTTAAGCTTTTCTCCGTTTTCTTCTTCTCTTTAGTTTTTCGTTTATGATTATTATTTGTTAGATTTTGATGCGATCCATGTCTCCAGCTCAATAGATGATTAGATTCTCTTCTGAAATTTTGCGTTGAATTTATTTTTTTGGCCATTAGGGTTTCCTATGTATCCTTCTGTTGAAGATTGGGATTACAGTAGGAGCGATTCATCAGACCTAATGTTTTGATCTTTGGAAGAATTGATGGATTATTCGTTGTTGATTTTGTTTGATGTGATATAATATGATCTGTTGTTATGAATTATGATCGGGATTTATGGTTTTGATGGGGTTTTTTGATCTGCAGCTCTCTGGTAAAGGTTTCAGATCGAAGGACAGTTTTCTTCATCAAGCAAGTTACATGGTTGATATCGAGGCTCATCTCCCAACTGCTTTTGATCCGTTTGCCGAGGCCAAGGAATCGGGCGCCCCTGGAGCGAAAAGAGTATGTGCATATCCGCATCCAGCAGAGGAATGGAAAGAAGAGTCTGACGACGGTGCAAGGGCTGAGGAAGGAGTTACAGTTACGACAAGATCCCTCAAAGATCAAGAAAGAGTTCTGCTGCAACGGTAATGTTGTGCAGGACAAGGAGCTGGGGAAAGTGATACAGCTCCAAGGCGATCAGCGCAAGAACGTGTCCCAGTTCCTCGTCAGTGGGGCTCGT
>VALG01000876.1:0-20610 GCA_009835305.1 Ipomoea purpurea
TATATTCAAGGCAGGATTATATAGAATGGTTCATGCATAAATAATTGAATGTCGAATTTGCGTATTTAAATAGGTAATTCTAAGTTTACAAATGCAAGATAATATAGTCAAGATTGATTATAATTGTCAATAAAATAATTGTATAGGTATGGTTGAAACCAAATACGGGACATAAGGAGAGCAAATAAAATTAGGGCATAAAATTTTAAATATATACTAATATTGAAGAGCTAATTGTTGATTCTCAAACAAGGACATTTTTGAATACTTTTTTTGTAATAAAATATCCTCCATGTAGTACCAGGACTATGTGTACTAATGTATTCGGTTGGACTTCCATTTTAAGTTGTGAGTTTAAAAGTGGAGGCGTTAATTGGATCTAGGTTGATTATATGCACAGATTATTACAATGTAATAGACTAATAGCATTCAAAAAAAAATCCTACAAGTAGTTAATATTATTTATTATTATTAATTATTAAATATATGTATACCCTTAGTCATTTTACATGTTAATCTAAAAAAGCTAATTTTTTCAAATATCTTTTTACCAACGTTGATATAATTCGCTGGTCAAATCACTAATATAATCCGCTAACGCTAACCGCTAACTACTGATTGTCAAACAAGGACTTACGAGTAGTTTCTCACTTCAATTTGTTGTGTGATTTGAATACTCTCTTTGTCAACAAATTCCTCAAGTAATTAATATGATTGGCTTTATTAATTAATTTTCTTTAAATTTTTCAATGTATTAATAAAAATTGTAAATAAATATATAACATTATTTTGTATTATAACTTTGATATTAATTAAAAAAAATATGTACACAGAAAAGAATAATAGACAATGTAAATATAAATTCAATTGATGAATCAATGTAAAAAATTTACATTGGGAAAAAATAAAAGACAATATAATATTAATAAAATTATTTTTCTTAATTAATTTATTGATAATGAATAATTTTTTTTATATTATAATAAAGACATTGTTAGGGACAATGTAGCGAAATAATCAATTGATGAATTTAAAATTAAAGAATTTTATATTGGAGAAAAAATAAAGACAATATAACTAATGAAATTATTTCTCTTATTTAATTTTTGATAATGAATATTTTTTTTGAATAAAAACATTGTAACATAATTATAATTAAATTATCGAAATGCATATGTATTATATTTTGTGTAAACTACTAAAATTATTAGTATTTAATAAATAAAAGTAAAAATAGAGTACTAAATAATGGTTGGGATGAGGTTCGAACTTCGAACTTAAGACCATTCTTATTGAAATCAATGAATAAGTTAACGGTGAACTAACATAAATTAACGGAAAAGATAATATTTAACGGAAAAGTTAACGGATAAATCATATTCATATAAGGATAAAATTAGTACATTCTTAAGAAAAAATTAAAATCTGATCAATCTGAGCCATTCATTTGATTAAAAAACTTTGACCGCCATTTTTTCTACCCATATAGGCCTAACTCTCTTTTGGGCTTCTTATTAGTATATTATATAATATGGTAGATTCAGTGAGAACATGTGTTTAGGTGAGAACGTGAGAATCTATCTAATATTTTTTATGGTCTAGATTAGATTAAGTGGTGTGCAAACGCGCATTAAATGTGTGCAAACGCGTTTAGTGTGTTTGCACACATTTAATTGCGCGTTCGCACACACTTAATCTAATCTAGACCATTAAAAAATATTAGATGGAATGCACATGATGTGTTCCCACATTCTCACCTAAGCACATGTTTCATCATATGATCCTAACTTCTATATATATATAATATTATATATATATATATATATATATAGTATATATATATTATTTATATTTATTTATTTATTTTATTTATTTTGCCAAGTTTCTAACGGTTCACTCTTTTTTATTATTTAAATAAAAAAACAATTTAGCTGGTTCTCTTCTGTGAACTTTCAATCTAGGCCTCCCCAAATCGACAAAATCAAGCCTTCGTTGTTGGCTTCACCTTCCTTTCGCCGCCGTTTTCAACAGCCCCTACCTCGGTCATGAGTACGTACTCGAAAGATCAACAAGGAATACCGGTGTGTAGAAATCTTCATAGGGACCTGAGGTTTCCATTTTAACTCTTGGGGTATCCCTTCCTTTGGAGGTAAAAGAAAAATCGCTTTCGATATTTGTAACTTTTTTTTTTTAATTAAATTATCTACATTCGCATTAGTTGAAATCAAATAGTGTGAGAAAGAGTCTAAATCATTATTATAATCACAAGGTCAACAATTGATTTAACGCATATACTATAATTTGTATTCTCCTCTATACACACACTCGTTTGCATAACGTACCACTCGAACATTTGTAATAAAATAAAAATAAAAAATAAAGATTTTTTTTGGTTACATTAGATGCTAATTCTAAATATTTGGAATATAAAATTATTAAAAATTTTATTTTCATTTACTCTTCAAATACATGCTCAAAAAAAAAAAATATTATATATACTCTCTATAATATTTTACTATTTAAGTACAACATGATATATTTTCACATGGTCCTGCAAGCTGGCCGAATGTCCAGAATGCAATAATTTACATTAGGATGGAAAGTTCAAAACCATTGACATAGATCCATTGAAAGAGATTATTTAAAAAAAAAATGAAAATAGCTAATAATTGACATTATCCAACTAAGAAGAAAGTGACTTCTTTGCTAAAAGTCATTCATCAATCCTCTTGTCTATATTTTAGATAATAATGTTCTCTTTTTTACTCTCTTTTTTTAATTTATTTGTGACACTATTAAAAAAAATTGCGATAACTGAAAAAATAATTTAAAAAATTGAGAATTTATAAATTTTCAATTATCTACAAGGTCTATATAAAATAACAAGTTGGTCATTTTTAGTCGCCTATAAAAAAATCAATAATTATTGATCTTCCAATTAGTCGATAAAAAGAAACCCAATGAAACTAAATTTTTTCCTTAGTTTCAATGAAAACTTTGATAGTGGTAAGAAAGTAGAGAAAAGTTCAAAACCATTGACATAGATCCATTGAGAAGAGAATTAAAAAAATGAAGATAGGTAATTGAAATTATCCAACTAAGAAGAAAGTGATTTCCTTGTTAAAAGCCTAAAAGTCATTCATCAACCATCTTCTCAATATTTTAGATAATAGGTATTCCTTTTTTTCTTTTTAATTTATTTTGTGACACTATTAAAAACAATACTACTTCAATGGTTGAAAAGAATAGTAAAATTAAAGATTTATAGATAAAAGTTAAGTTTACAATCATCTGCAAAATCTATAATATAACAAGTTGAAAATCTACGGTCGTCAATAAAAAAATTTGATAATTACTAAACTCTAAAATATTAATAGAAGAAATC
Source organism: Ipomoea purpurea (assembly GCA_009835305.1). NCBI lineage: Eukaryota > Viridiplantae > Streptophyta > Magnoliopsida > Solanales > Convolvulaceae > Ipomoea > Ipomoea purpurea. Next base: position 3,386 of record VALG01000876.1, read on the forward strand.
ACCGACTTTCAAATTTTCTAATACCAACTTTCAAATTTTCTAACACCGACTTCCGAATTTTTTAAGTATGACCTTTTATATAGGTATTTAAAAGTACTTGCGTTTTTGTTCTACAATGTTGGACGCAAATGCTCAAATAATCAAACATACTATTCTAACTTCTTACTTACTAGTAAATTAGATTTTACCATCCACCATATATATGATGAAAAATTGCGACTAACATACCGTCCAACTATCTCCACCATTTTGAATTTTATTTTCACCCAAAAATCTAACCAATGTTTATGTTGGATGAAAATGTTGGTCAGAAATAGTGGTAGTTGTCAGAACTCAGAAAGTAGACAAAATTTATGTTACATTAAGGTGATGGGTGAAGGTGGATAATAATCTGGAATTTTTAGGTATATGGATTTAAAAGAAAACAATTAAATAATTTACATTTTTTTTTATCTTTTGAATTTAATAGCATTTACATGGAATCCAATTTGTAATCTGATGACAGAATTTTATTGCAAGCCTGACTTGGTCTGTAAGCCTTAGCCCTTATGATTAATGTATTCATATTATACGAATCATTGCGTTTCATAATTAAAAAAGAAAGATTAAAGTGACAGTTGGTCCAATGATAGGATTAGGACAGCTTCCTGCCACCTCAGCTCGTTCTCATTCTAATAATATTAAAATAAAATTTAAAAAAAAAAAAACAAAAAACATCAAGAACCTGCGACAAATCCACATGCATTTTCTCGTGCAACTACAAGTCGGTTTTTATTTTATTTACATAAGATAATTTTACAATACCATACATAATATTATAATATTTTAAAATAAAAACTAAAATATATTTTGATAATTTTACGGGACTCGAGTCCACTATAAACCTAATACGAAATCACAAATGTACAACTAAGATGTAAGGAAATAATTAATAATATTATGGTTTGGAGTGGTAGATTCAAAAGAATATGTATAAATGTTTGAGATACAGTATAAAAGAATGGCCTAATTAAATAATAAATACCTCCAAATAATGGACTACAAATAATATTGTAATTGTTAGGAGCCAAACAATGGTCTTTGTTTAGAAAGTTAGAACAAGACACCACTAAATTAGTTAGGATTTAGTGAGCTTAGGGATGATGTTTAAAGGAATTATAGGGGAGACATGAGACCCCTTATATCATTATTGATGAAAATAAACCAATATTTGTTTGTCATGTCATGGAGTACAAGTGATGGAGAGAATTTGGGAGTACATGAGTAAGAACTCTATATAATGTATGGACCTTCCGTCATTTGCGACAAGTGTGTGGTCGACATTAGCTTTCACCTTAGCTATACATGCGTCGCATCTTCTGTTGGGAAATAATGAACCAAAGTCGATTTAATATCGCAAAATAATATTTATATATATATCACATAAAAATATATAAAATAATTATTCGTGATGGATAACATACTAGGCATGAGCCACATGGATCTGCCCAGGAAAGCAACTGGATCAAGGAAGCCCAAGAAGGACACACAGTACGGAGCAATCCAAGAGTTTGTCAAGGATTGGACCTGTTATTCTCAATATAATTAGAATTGGACTCATTATTTCTAGAATTATGTCTCATTATGTAATTAAGACTCCCAATATGAGGCAGTCTAGAATTCATATTCCGTGTAGGGCTCTAGGCCCAAACATGTATAAATAGACCCTCACATAGAGGAGGGCGGACAACTCTCAGCAATTCACGAACAATACTCATCATACAACATTCCTATATTTTCGCCATATATTTCTCCTATATTTTCCTATACTCTCGTTACTTTAACGGTAGTGTTGGCCTGCCGTTGACTGCCCAAAAGTCATTAAAACCAACATTGGCGCCGTCTGTGGAGATCGATACGAAAAGTTATCGTTCGTTCCTCAAACCCTGAAAGCATGGTAGCTACACAACGAAATACTCGAACTGACCAACCAGTCGCTAGACCAGTCAGAGATTTGAGAGAAACCCTCAGCCGCCGCCCCTCGCAGGTACCGAACGATCAGCATATTCCCTTGGAGAGGGAGGCTGAACGAGGAGGTCCGTTCGAACGCACGTCCACCGGCCATTGGTGTCCCACGAACCCTGCCAGTGGAACTCACCCCCGAGATAGTAGAGGCCGCCCCACGCTACTTAGAGGCCCTACATCATGGCTAGGCCGCAAGGGCAGGATCCCCAGAACCCTCCCGGATAAACAGCACCACCCAAATCGCCGACGACCGACTGCCCAACACGAACTTACCGCCTGAAAGAACACAGAGATCGGCTCCACCCCAGGGACCCCGTCGTGCAGTCTCCGTCCTCGACCGCATAGGGCCCCTGAATCAACAGACAACCGTTCCACAACCGTCCCACAACAAAGAGTCAGGCTCAACCCCCAACGACGGGTGGAGGTCATCCAGGCAACCGGTTCTCACATGGGAGGAGCAAGGGAATGAGATCCCGACCGAAGAAGAATTCTGCAAGACATGGTGGAGGGTAGCGGAGAGACTCCAGAACTTGGTCGGGGGAACCGAGATCGAGAGATGGCAGACCTCGCCAGGGAGGTGAGAGATCTCCAAAGGAAGGTCGAGGGTAGGGGAGATCGACCAACCGCTCGATCTCTGTTGTCCGCCAGTCCATTCTCTATGAAAATCCAAGAATATCGCGCGCCAAGAGATTTCAAGTGTCCGACAATGCTTACTTACGATGGAACGGGGACCCCAGCGATCACTTGGTCAGCTTCTAAGCAAAAATGATGGTAATAGGGGCGGAGGATCCCATGTACTGTCGCGCCTTTTTCTCAACCCTGGGCGGGGCAGCGCAGCGTTGGTTCCTATCTCTACCACCAGGGTCCATCGACCGCTTCGAAACCCTAGCCGAACAATTCCTAACCTACTTTGCAGGAAGCATGAAAACAAAGAAGCACTTCACGACCCTGACTGCCATACAACAAGGAGAAACTGAAACACTAAAAGAGTTCTTAAAAAGATGGCAGAAAGAAGTACAGGCTGTGGAAGATCTGGACGACCGAACGACCCTCACTTTATTCATGGAAGCCCTCTGGTCAGGGGATCTGTTCACTAGTCCACGAAGGGAAACCCCCGACACGTATGCACAGGCCATCCAAAGGGTCAACAAATATGCAGAAACAGAAGAGGCTTTGCGATAAAAAATAAGGCGAGAAGCGAAACGACCCCGTGACGAGACGAGAACGCGTCTGTTGGACCGACCGTCTAAATGGGAAGACAGATCTAACGTCATTCAGGGGGCACATCCCCCTCGACATAGAGTAGTCCTCGCCCTTGGGGCGAGGCACGTGCACGAAGTCCAACCACCTGACCTACAGAGAACCTATCGCCACCACCCACAAAGGAGGAGGAACGGTCGTCCGCAGGAAGAACCAGATACTGCCGATATCACAGGTCCACGAGACATTCTACCGAAGAATGTACTACCCTACAAAAAAAAAAAAATCGAGGAGCTTATCTAGAAAAGACAATCAACTGCTCGCCCCAACCAATGGCGAAAACTTCCATGGGCACCAGCCCGGGACCCTCCCGTCGAACTTAAGGATAAGCACCAACAGAAAGCACCCAACCAGGAAGAGGGGAATCCAGAAGAGCAAGACGATCGAAACTGGAAACACAAGCGTGTGATCCACATGATTTGTGGCGGGCCTGCGGTAGGAGACAGCTCTCGAGAAAGGAAACGTTGGGCACAATTATATGTAGGCGCACTGCAACATAGACCCCCCATCAAGAAAGGCCGGAGGGACATCATCATCTTCTCTGATGAAGACCTCCCGAACGGCCCAACACCACACCGCGATGCCCTCGTCATCACCATGGACATCAACGGGACCACCGTCGGGAGAGTATTTGTAGACACTGGAAGCAGTGTCAATGTCATGTACCTCAAGACATTTAACAAACTGGGACTATCTAGAGAACAGATACACCTGGGGCGGATGCCACTTGCTGGGTTCACCAGAGATAGCGTAGAGGCTGAGGGGTGCCTCACCTTGCCCGTGGAAATAAGAGAATACCCAAGGGTCCGATCCCAAGACATGGAGTTCGTGGTTGTTAACATCAATTCTGCGCGCAACGTAATTCTAGGACGTTTGGGTTTAGAGGACCTGGGGGCTGTGGTGTCGCTCAAGCATCTGTGCTTAAAATTTCGAACACCCGAAGGAGTGGGGATCTCTAAATGCGATCGCCATGTGGCCCGGTCATGCTACCTCCTCTCTTGCCAGCAAATCGGGAGACGCGACCTGCAGGTCCAAACTATCACCAAGAAAACCAAAGGAGGAGAGACTAAGGAAAGCCAGAACCCATAGCCGATTTAGAAGAAGTAGCTTTGGAGGACTCCAGACCAAATAGAACGATCAAGATAGGCAAAGGGTTAACAGAAGAGGTCCGCCTTGAGCCTCTTACAGACACTGAAAGAGTAAAAAATCTTATTCGCTTGGGGACTCGAAGACATGCCCGGAAGTTGGACCGGCTCGGTCATCACCCACCGCTTATCCGTCAATCCGGCCACCTGACCAGACATGCAACGGAAGAGGCACCTAGCGGCAGACCGAAGAGAATTCGTAAAAAAAGAAGTTTCCACCTATTAGAGATCGGTCACCTCAGGGAAGTCACCTATCCCGCTTGGGTGGCAAACGTTGTGCTAGTACCCGAAGCCCCCAGCGTGGAGAATGTGTGTTGATTATATTAACCTCAACAAGGCGTGTCCTAAGGACCCCTTCCCCTTACCACGAATAGACAACGGGTAGAACCAAACTGCCGGTTGCCCGCACTACTTAGCTTCATGGATGCCTTTCGGGGCTACCACCAAATATTTATGGAAGAACATGACGAAGAAAAAACGGCATTCCTGACACCTGATGGAGTCTATTGCTATAAGGTGATGCCGTTCGGCCTAAAAAATGCGGAGCAACATTTACAAGGATGGTCTCCAAAATATTTCACAGCTTACTTGGGAAAAGCATGGAGGCCTTTGTCGAGCGACCTGTTGGTAAAAAGCAAAGAGGCCCCCGAGCACTCTCGAGACCTTAGAGCATGCTCGAACCCATGAAAGATATAAACTGGAGATTGAATCCAAAGAAAGTGCGCATTCGCTGTCGGTGGGGGAAAATTCCTAGGATATTATGGTCACACAGAGAGGGATAGAACCAAATCCCGAGAAAATAAAAGCCATATTGGATATGCAATCGCCCACCAACCTATTGGCTTCTAGTGCGTATCACTAGGGTTACTCTTGTCTACTGAGTTCGTTAACCGCAAATAGCAATATCCGGCCTAGGTACAACTCATTAGATACGAGAGAGGATGTGAATCGTTAATTGATCAACAACAGAATAGGAGTTACACAGTATCAGTAATAGACTTCTAACTAATCCTGAGTGAAAGTCTAAACTAAATCTGCACTATTCTAAACGAAACATAAATAAACCAATGTAACATAAATAATTTAATAATAATAATAATGAGATAATAATAATAATAATAATAATAAATAATAACTAATAATAATAACATAACAGAAAATTAAACTACTAATGATCTGAATGTAATCTCCCTGAGGAAGTACAATCTCCATGATTATTGGCTAGTAACGTTAGTATCTAACAGTGTCCGAGCCACTTGATTATCCCTCCTTTGCAAGGATTTAATCAACTCAATGAGATTGGCTTAACACGAGACCAGACAGTCTTCTCACGATTGTTAATCTCGAAGATCAAATCTGCCAAACTCATGCCCTTCATGTCAAATCTCAAGTTTAACATGTTCCTCGTAGATTTGATCATCTTGATCGTTACTACCCACGATGAATTTATCGTGTATAAACAAACAATGATATTACCCGTCTATCGTAGGCCTTACGTAGGCACACTTGTCACTTTCGTTTATACTAAACTCGTTGGTCATCGTTGCATGATCAAAATCTCACATGCCAAATCCTAAGGCAATTGTTTCGAACCATACAATGATCTCACCAATTACACACTTTCTTTCCTTAGCGTGGAACCGCAAAACCTTCAGGTTGTTTCATGTCTGTTAAGAAAGCGCATACATCAATTTTGATGAACTTCCAAGTCTCGCTAAACGGCTCTGGCAAGTATCATACTAATGGATTTCATTCTCCTCACAAGAGAATATATATTGAAGTAACCTTGGCACTCGCCGTTGCATGTAATATACAATTACAAACCCGACCATTTACTTCAATATAACCAACCGGTTTTATCTTCCGACACGTGATCCGTTAGGATCAAAAGGTGGTACAACCCTGAGGAAGAACAACCAGTTCCAAGTATGATTCTCTAAGATAGAATCCGTTTCACTTTCGGTAGCCTCTCTCGTGTTGGTCCAACCATAGAAGTCATCACTTCTACATACATTCGAGACTCGTTTTCTAACAAGTTAGAATATGCGCATCACATTCTAACATGTACGTCAGAAAATATGGACCATAGGATTTTTCAATCCTAGCTCTCTTGCCACATCTAGCTTTGAGTTCGGGTTCTCTTTCATACCTTTCAACCATAGCTACGCCGAACGTTCATTTCAACGTGCTAGGTTCCTCTATTGATGAACCTTCACAGAAATACATCTTCAAAGAGCGATGAATTTCTTGATTCAATTTATCATGTTCTTATGTACATCCAGACTATAGGACTCGTGTACTAAGAACATGGTTGCAGTAGGCGCTGGGCGCTAGTCGGGCGCCCGGGCAGCGCATAGTGCCTAAGCGGCCTAGTCGGCGCCTAGGCGGTCGCCAAAAAAACAGTAGCAGACTTGCAATTTGACAATTTTAATGATGTTGTTTTCAACATTCAATCAAATAACAAATCCAATAAATGACATAATGACAATTCATAAGTCATAACATCAAAAGAATATTAAAAAAAAAAAAAAACTCTAATGAAATACCCAAATATTTCAATCATCCAAAGATTGAAAGTATCAAACTAGTCTACGAGTGTATATATGTCATATTATATATATATGTCATATAAATGAAAAAAATTAGCAAGGTTGAGTCGGTCGGGTTACTTGACAGAAGTTGAGTTAACTCGACATAATCAGACGAGTTAACTCGGCATAATCGGACGAGTTAGGCGCTAGGCGGCTGAATTAGGCGCTAGGCGGGTGCCTAGGCGGCCGGTCTCCTAGGCGGGAGCCTAGGGGGGAAATCGCCACGGCTTATGGGCGCCTAGCGCCTAGGCGCCGATTACTCGGTGCCTAGGCGGGATTTTTACAACCCTGACTAAGAACCAATAAACGCCTTTGGCAAGACACCCCCACATTTAAGGTATTAGTAGGAAAACTTCCTACGTACCCATAACTCATAAAGAAGCCTTATCGATTCCATGCGGGTAACCTTATTTAAAAGGTACTTACTTGTCCAAAGTATTGTCTCACCCCACATACTTTGAGGTAGGCCCGAACTCATCAACGTCTTGATATTTATGTTCGGCAACAACGTATGGTTTAGGTGAATACCATACCGTACGCTCGAGTACAATACCAACGCTTTGCAGAAATCACCAATAGGTGTTTCATGTTCACACATCGATTGTTCGTAACCGCATTAATCCACGATTAATTTTTCTTTTTTATCTTATAAAGAATAAACATGTGCTACACGTTAGCACATCTCGTAGGTGTGAACAAATTACATTTACGAATCCATTCGGAATTTGACCGAAAGGCCAAAAACACGAATCATTGCGACGCGAATCGTTGCAAATTATCACCTATTGCAAATTATGCAATTAATGCTCCATCCAAATCATCACCTCGTTAACATCACTTCGTGAACAACACGAATCAAAACAATGCTAATTACTTAGCACTTTTAGGTGCTAATCTCAATTCAACTCACCGAATTGAGCAATTTCAATTCCCAGCTTATGCATATAAACGTTAGTGCTATATTAAGCCACAATTAAGCACTATCATTAGTGCTAATTACATTTGGACGTTCAATGTTACGATGTTAATTCAAGCTCAAGCTTAATTTGACGTCCCAACAATTTGCCTCAAATTACATTTCATACTAGTATAATTTGGAATTTTTGATCAAGTTAATTTTAACACAATTAACAATATCAAACCAACAAAATTTTTCGACTAGTTGAATCAAACTTATATACTCGTACTAAGAATATTATTTAAAATATTCAACGCTTGAGCTGTGACGCTCACGATTATATAGTTATCCAATTTTTGACAAATTGAGTATTCCTGAAATCTAATACTGTTCAACATGAACTAGCTAGAACCGAAGTCCTTACGAGATTTCAAACATGTAACACGTTTGTTACATTTCGTTTCGGCGTTAAGCTATTTTAGCATTTTTCAAATAATGCTACGTGATCCACAATGCATCCACATTGAATCGTTTCATACCTTTAACATTATTCCATCAAATAATTCGTATGTACCTTGATTCAATAACTAAATGGAACTATTCATTTTTATTTAATAATAAAAATGTATCACATGGATACTACAACATTTATTTAACAAATAAATAAATAGGAAAATACATTGGAAAACAAATTTCCTTATTCCTATCTCGTAGTAGTCCTTTAAACCCGTGTGCCTAGTTCCATTCTCCAACCGTCCACTCCATGAAGGGTGGTCCCATAACGCACATCGGGGTACCTCGGTTGTGACCTCACTCGTCCAACCATCCACATTCTTTAACACTAGCGAAATTGTCCGCAACCTTTTCACCAGGATGACAGTTCGCTTCATAGTGGCTGCTCACCTCCTCCTCATAATCATCTTCAGGACTAAACTTTCGTTTGCCTTTCCTTTGATTATGGTTGAGGTCGTTGTTCACACTACAATAATCCTCAGACCATGTAGTGATCACACCATCATTGGATTATTCGTGGCTTTTAGCCGATCCACTAGGCATCACAATAGGTACCAATTGCGTGTAACCAGCCACTAGTCTACCGGTTCGTGAACCAAAGTTCTCCGGAGCACCATCGTGTGATTTTGCAACTCCATGGAAACATCGTTTTCAACGTTGCTGCCGTCAACCGACATCTCAGAAGTGCAACATCGTTGCCCTTCTGAAATGTGATTTTAATGCTATTTTTTCAACATCTTCATCATCACTACTTTATTGTCAGTGCCCTTCGACTGAATATGTATAATCTATTGCGCTTTCTACACTAGAGATAAACTAACTTGACTGATTAGTCGGTGTGCTATATATTATCGAAGAGGTTATGATTTTGATACTCATTAGTTACATCTCTTTTAATACTTTTCTCCCTCACCGCCATAACACACGTATAGTGCACCACCTACCCTACCGGTGCGATATGGTCTTCCGATGGCCGGTCATGATCCCCTAGTGGGCTTCTTCACCCCTTTCACTTTTTTGTTCTCTCTTGCTTCCTTCCCTCCTTTAAGACTCGCCATTTATTTTTCTTAGTTCGAGACCTTACCAATAAAATGGACACTAAGATGCATGCCCCATCATATTTAATTAGCTCATTGTATAATACTGGTAATAAAATACATTTAATGATTGATAGTTGTCTAAATCAATCATATACTAATTAGAGTTGAAACTTGTTTTTGACTAGCCCACACAGACGTTTGTGTAATTCGGGGCAAATTATAGTCCACACAATGTTACATGGACCATAATAAAAAGTACATTTTTAATATAGTATATGTACATTATTTTTGTACTGTATGTACATTATACAATATAATGTACACCCAGTACAAAAATAATGTACATTCTCAAAATACAATGTACATTATTTCTTTATACTGAAGTTACATTATTATTTTATAGCATACAAATTATAGTCCATATACACTTGTAATGAGGCGCACATAGCATGTCCAACACATCTGTCTCGACTACCCAATAATAAGTTTGGTCCGACAAATCGAACCGATGTGCTACGTATAATCCTATGAATCTTATATTGTATATTTATAATTAATTTTAATATATCTAATCGGTCTACTGTGTTACTGTATATGCACATACTCATACTTTCTGATTCATATCCCAAAATACAATGGGGTGATAACTGAATCCCAACTTTTATTCTTAATCTATAAATATTAATAGATTAATACAGCACGAGGATTCTTCATACATCTGATAGCGTCACAGCGCGAGTGCAAGACCACCAATACACATAAAAACAGACTTATATTATCTACAGCATCACATATTTAAAAAATACTTGTGTAAGATGAATACAACAACTAAAAAAATCCGGGTTCTGCTGAAGGCATTATTATTTTTAAATTTTCACAGTAATTTACTTTTTTCAACTCAGATTACTATCTGCAACATAATAATTTTATACTATCATAACAAAAAAAATCCATAAATATATTTTAAACTGAATAACATAATGAGGTTTGGTCTGTTCCGGGAATGGACGTAGTGTATCATCAACTTAAATGATAACGCGCCTTAGCAACGTATCTAGTGACATATAGGCCGGCACATCGATAATATATGCTGGCCGTGGTGCACGATATACTAAAGAGAATTTGCCTTAAAATCATTACTAATATCAATTTATTGAGTGTGGGACCGATAATTTTTGTAATATCTATGTAAAAAAATAATATGATTACAGATATTAGGCATTACTTTCAGTCATAACAAATGTATATGCTATTATTTATAAACTATCGTAGTAATATAATTATTTGTTATAACACATAATAACGTGTAACACAGTATAATTTTCTTTAACCAAGCGGTAATATAAGGGATGTACATTATTTTTGTGATATTGTATCAGTACACGTATAATTGTTTTACATTTTATATATTAACTCAGAATATTCACAACAATGCTTGGACGTATCGAGTCACAACTCTATTACAATATATGTGTGGACCTCATTAACAATAATTTCCCACATCAAATCATTGACTAAACCAATTAAAATGTACGGGGTATTTGTTATATGAGGTGTCCAAGCAAACATTGTTGATAGGTTAACCAATATAGTTAGGGGAGCTGTGAAACGAGATCTCAGAATCCATAAACGCAACAAAGGGGTAGTGGAAGTGGCGTTGGTCCAATAAGGACTGAAATCAACGTATCCATCGGGTTCGGCTCCATTTAACGGTATCCAGCCTATTATTAGACACGTTTGCTGATACATTGACGCGTTCTGTGAATCTAGGGTAAATGTGCATGTAATATGTAAAATGGGTCCTAGTGTTCCGTGTATAACCGTTTGAACGTACGTTAGTTCATGATTATATCTTTTTATTTAGTTAAACAGTTCGCAGTTGAGTGGTTACATAAAATATCAAATATAGGGTAGAGTTCATCTTTAGATATTTGGATCTATACTATCATTATCTTAAAATAAAAATTTTAGTAATGAATCATATTTCGTTTACAAAAAAATAACGAAAACACGATTGTCTACTTGATATTCATAAAGTTCGATAAAATAATTCCAATTAATAACTTGTATAACATACTTGATTTGTACAACATTATTGGTATTATTGTTATATGCAAGCCACCGTTCATTTTAAACATTGTTCAATGTGTCAATATATAGAATGACCGTTAAACTACAACACTAAAACACATTGGGGATCACCATATATGGAGTTATTTTATTAGTGAGATTTCATGCTCACAAGAACTTCCTATTACTACATCGTACATACTATAGAAAAGACCATTATATATCATAGGTTGGGAAACTAGGAATCTAACGAAAGACACAAATATCTGCAAGACAACTAAACATGAACTAGCATCCATAACTAAATATAGGAGATACCACCGTAGAGCGAAACATCAGAGTCTCTAATACGACGCAAAAAGTATGACATCACCAACGAGCTTACCAAGTTCGTCGGAAACAAGTTACTAGATTTACCAGTCGAATCGAAGCACCGATTCTCCATATACCACATAATGTCGAGCTTGTTCAACTTTTTTTTTTTCTTTGTAGTCATCTTAAGTCCATATAGCGTCAACTTAACATGTTTCGTCGACATGGACTCTAGATAACGTTATAAATATCTGGAAAGACTCTAAATTTCTGTTTTGGTTAATAGGTAAACTTGTGAGTAATTACTCATAGATGTATTCGCAATATATGCGATAGCATATAAGAACAACTTACCAGAATAATCACAAGTAAATCACCCGAGTTTCATGAGATAAAGTTTATATTCATACGAGAGTTAAGCCCTCGTAGAGTTCAGACATAACATCCACCCCTAAGACCATTACGAGTCCAGCACAAAATTTGGTTGAATATTGACCTTTTACACCATATCATCAGTGATACTATAGAGTCCTATGTCACTGTTATTGCAGACACATATATAAGTTCAGTAATTATCTGTGAGACATAAACTCTTTACTGAGTCAGTCCTTAAACAAATTATATGAGAGCTAGTAGGATATAGCCCGGATGTCAAATTGTTCATTTGAATTTGTATAATGAATATTCTTAAAATTGTTATGCAACCATTAGTAGTATTCCTATATTAATAAATTTTACAACCAATTTGTAAGATCAGGTACTTATCGGAAAACAACATAAATGACTATCATTCAATAAATATTTGTGAACATAAGTTGTGGGAGGAAACTGTTCGAAATCTGAAGGACAAACGTCGTTAATACCTGATGACATACTGGCGAGAGCAAGCCTCATCATTCATAATATTGACACAGGCGTTAGTATGCAACTCTTAAACATGACCGAGCTATTTTGTAGGATACCATCACAAATTTCCACCTTCTAGCAACTAAGTGTGGTAACACAGGTTTTTCGACTATCAGAAAACACAATTATTATATTTTTGAAAGTCCATCGAGAGTTTCACAACATTACGGAAAACCTTTAAAGTAAAGGTAACTCACAACACATATATCCTAACCAGTCCAGTAAACAATTCTAAGATTCAATACTCATCTTGCAGTGGTTGAACCTTATGTCAATATAGTGATAGAAATATCAAATCAAGCCAACTTTTCAAATAGTTAGAAGTCGAACGCACAACGGCAATTATGCAAGATGCTAATATCGAAAATATGACAGAAACCAAGCATGAGGTCCAGAACACAATATTAAACGACGTCGTTTTAATAATAAACAAATCAAGAATACTCCAAATAGTCATCGCGATAATATAAGATCCGTTTGTTTTGAAATAAAAATATAACCTAAGAGTCTAAGATTCGAAACTTAATAAATATTCATATATTCTGTATGATGAGTCTTGGAAGCTTGACAATTTAGGATTGATATAATGAATGGTATATAGTTGTGATTTGGTTGTCCACTTAATTGATAAATGCTTTTTAATAAATTATCTATACCATTAGATTCATTACATCTATAGTTGAAATCTAAAAATTTCAGAATGTAATGACTAAGAAATTTCTAGATATTATATAATTTTAATCTTAATATTATTCAGAATTCGTAGGAAACATATAATCCATAATCGATGAATTAGTAGTACCAATAATTCGATGTGAACTTAATAATTCCATAATCCATGAACTACATAAAATGTATCCAGTTTAATGAATTTGAATCGTATACAAAAATTAGTATGGCTGTTAGTTTGGAAGAATCTGGAGCCTGGTAATTTTGGGCGTATTATAGAATTGCGATGACGCGCCGTTGTTAATAAAACGACGTCGTTTTTTTGCATCTGTAGCACCTATAGCATGGTGCAATACAGATGCAACAGCATAAAACTATTTTCAAAAATTCGAAGAACTCAAATTATCTATAGAGTTAATTGTTTAAAGTGGTTGATCATATTTTTTGAGAATTAAAAATACGTGTCTCTATAAACTTTTAAATCCCTCATTATCTTCTCCACCTTATGCACATCGACATCAATTTTCAACACACAAATGTTGCCAAAACAGAAATAAAACAGTATAATTTAGTCATTCACCACGCAACCTTGTAATCTTCCTATATAATCTCTCTTTCATACTATTTATATAGATGTAATACACATTTTACTGGCAATGCTATCCACCTACAGATATAGGTTTAAAAACATCTTTACCCACTTGGTATTTTTATGCAATATGACATCATCGACCCATTAGCTAACCCTATACCTAATTCCTAGTAATAATATCGTACAGAAGAAGTGGAAGAGCCATAAAAGCGTAAGTATACAATTAATTACACTTGTTGCCCCTGTTATCTGACACCAGTCTAATTTGGTTGATACGTGAGTTTACCGTTGGATATTGCTTTTTTTTTCATTACGGAGAAGTATTTCTATTGAGATACTTCCTCTTTATATCACGAATTGAAAAAGAACCAATATGGTTCCCTATGTTAAATAAATAAAATTGCTCTACACTTAAGTTGGGTATTGATGTCTACCGGTGGGCGAATAAATGAATTAAGTTATGCCCATTATGTTGAGCATTGACTATAGTGCTATTAAAGGTTGTCTCCTACCCGTTAGGAGATTTTGCTCAGAAGCACCTATCCAAATAAGAGAGTCCTTGAACTATATATATTATAATTAGTAAATTTCGTGTCATATATAAAACTCTTAAATTTATTATTCTTTAATATACAACTATGTGTAAAGTCCTACCTATTATGCTAATTTATTTGTATCTAGTCAATTAGTTACTACTGTCTATGTGGACTCGACGTAGTTAAGATTATGATCACCTATGTACTTGAATAATTCTTCATCTCTTCCAACCTTAGATTTTAAAGTTCAAAGACGTTACCGTCCGCATCTTTTAATCGAAGGAAACTCGACATCGACTCTGAGTTATGATTCGAAAAATATGCATCATCGCGAGAATGTTAAGTAAGTTTGCATTTAGAGAACGATCTACAATTCAGCAGCCAGGTTTTTCTTTCAGTTAGAAGTCTTAGATGGAGTTTTCGGGACTGAAGGGGATTTCACGTAGGATGGCAATTTCTACTCGCACGGACTCGATGGTGGATGATTTACCCATGCGTCTCATGAGGCCAAACCTATATAACACGATACCCCTTTAGGGTCTAAATGGGGCAGCCCGTTCGGCAGCAGTCTTAGAGAAATATACAACACAACATGCCTATTAAATACCCTAAAAGACTCAACTCGACAATTACCCGAGTCTGCTTTTACAGCTCTAAATGGGTAGCGACTCTCCAATTTTCAATTTTAATTTAGATGGTTCAATCCGCTCCGATAAGTCCGACCAACCACAATATTAGCGGTTAGAATCAATCCGAATAAAAATAAAATATAGTCAACCGAATTAACCAAACCATAAACCTTGACAGTCTGATTGACCAGTGCGGACTGACGTGATTTATATCCCTGGGTGTAGCCAACTAGCCAATATCATCGCCCAACCCATTCGTCAAATTTCAAAACCTGCCATTAATTTCCTTACGATGTTTGACATTTTTAAACTCCATATTTCTTCTCACTCCCCCAAAGATGAATCCCCAACTCCAGTAAATACAAGGGATCTACTCACTTTAAACATAATTTACACATTGTCGCTATCGAGTATCGAACTTTAATTCACATCCCAAAATACTATCTACTAAAACAGTGAATAAGTTCATGCAAATTTTAATTCCATATTTGATACAAATGGATGCGAGTACCCTTCATGATGTACCACCAATACATAACCTAATAAAAAGTTTTAGAGATTATTAATAAAATTTAAATTAAATGCACAAATTAACTTAAAATTTCATAAAAAACATATGCAAATATTCTAAATAAATTTTTTTATTTTTAAAAGGCAAATGCTTAATATGTTAAAAATCCAATAAATTTCCTAAAAAAATATTCCAAATAAATATGCAATCGCAAAAGTGTAAAATGTCCTCTTTAATGCTCTACTCTTTGTAGAAATTCTGAATGGCGTGTATTGCTAAAAGTTTATAGTGGGTATGCATGTGTATTAAAAAATACTAAAATAGTAAGGTGGGTGGTTCTGTTGGGTGAGTTCTTATGTGGATGAGATAAAAAGTTAATTTAAATTGAATTTACATAATAATAAATTTAAAAATTACACATGATCTATCGCCCAAAAATCTCCAATCCACACTAATAGATTCAAACTTACGAATATAATCTATTAAATGTTTCTATAAACTAATTAAAAATAAATATACTATATTTAAGATACCAATTTGATATAATTAAGAAAGAGTGTTACACAAATAGTCACTATCCACAAGTAATACACCATTCCAGCTTCCAACTTCAACAATTATAAGTCTAACTCAGCAACATCTATCCAAATCTTATGATTATTGCCGATGACTATTTGTATTTGATTTGTTTTAATATTGTGCTGAATCTTTATTATTTGTATAATTTGAGTGGTCGAACCAACATTAAGATTGTTATATCATGAACTAGGTCCACCTTGCCAAGATGAACTTGATTCTAAAACAATGTATAGAATTGGTATTTTTAGTATTGTAAATTTGTGAACTTCTACAAATATAAATTGTGTTCTAAGTCAAACATAACAATTGTAAATGATTTGTGAATACAATGCAGTGTCATTAAGTCCTTAATCTTTAATTTTGGTGTGATTGCGTATGTCATCAGTTACATATATGTTAACATTATGTGTTCGTAGTAATACAAATTGTAAATTTTTAAAAGTAAATTGTGAAATTTAGTATGGTAAATTATGAACAATTGGATCCGGTACAACCTGTAAGGTGGACCTGAGTCCACCAGAATAATTGCGCAACAGTGCAACCTAATGGTTAAGGCAAATTATTGTTGGACTGATGGTTTAGGGGTGTTAGTGAACAGAGCTTTCGGTAAACTACTCGTGTTTCGTGTTCCGGTAAGTGTTCGTTTATGTTCGTTATTAAGGTAAATGAACCATTACAAACAAAGATTTAAGCCCGTTTATAAACGAACATGTCAGAACAGTTTAAAGCTCGTTTGGCTAAGAGGATCGTGAAAAGCTCATTTATTGTTCGTTTAATAATGTTTGACGAACAAGCTCGTTTGTGTTCGTTTAATAAATTTGTTTGTATTCTCTTTGTAGTTGTGCTATTTGTGTTATTTTTGTGACATATATTATTTGCTTGTTTACGACGAATTGTGATCATGGAACATGTTCATATGTTTTTTAAGCATTCATGAACATGTTTATGAAGTGCTGTACAAACATGTTGT
>VALG01000876.1:20691-39012 GCA_009835305.1 Ipomoea purpurea
CGTTTGTTAAGCGTTCATTAGTGTTTGTTAACGTTCGCGAACATGTTCACGAACGTGTTCATTAACATTAACGAACACGTTCACGAACATGTTCGTTAACATTATTAATGAACACGTTCACGAACATGTTCATTAACATTAACGAAGACGTTCACGAACATGTTCGCACTCTAAATTTTGTTTGTTATTCGTTTACCTTAATAAACGAACGTTTACCAAACACAAACACGAATAGTTTACCGAAAGCTCTGTTCGCTAACACCCCTACTTAAATTAAGCATGTTATGATTTACTGGGGCTAAAACTAAAAAAGAGAAAGATCATCACAATTAAGTTTGAGGGCAGTAGGGCAGTACCCGTAATTTATAAAATACTAGGGGCTGAAATGAAATTATCTCTTGTTCAGAGTGGAAATGCAAACCACTTTCTTAGCTGTTTCCAGACAAACTGGTAATATAAGTAGTGGTTTAGGAGCTAACCTTTTGTGTTTTCTTATACAAACTAAAGCTGCTTTATTATATTTTGACCCAAATTTTTCTCTCAACAATTCTCCTTTTTCTCTCAAATTAATCTGGTCCGTGTAACTGTGTAAGCTCCTCAGCTCCCCTCCCAAATCTTGTTCTTTATATATATGTATCTGTTTTGTTTTTAACCTAAAACTGTACATAAAGATCTGAAGTTTTTATTGTCCAGAAAACCCTAGAGGCTAAGTGAAGATGGGGAGGGGAAAGATTGCGATCCGGCGAATCGATAACTCGACGAGCCGGCAAGTCACTTTCTCCAAGAGAAGAAATGGGCTGTTGAAGAAAGCAAAGGAGCTCGCCATTCTTTGCGATGCAGAGGTCGGATTGGTCATTTTCTCCAGCACTGGGAAGCTCTATGAATTTGCAAGTACCAGGTAGGTAGGTAGCTTAGCTTCAATTCAATATATTATTATTTAGTTTTATATTATGTTTTCTTATTAATCTTTTGTCTGTTAGGAATAATGATGTCTCTCTGAATCCTACAGGTAGATATAGATACCAACTTGTAATATATATAATTATCACTACTTGAAATTCTAAAATTTCCGACCACCTGGAAGTGATTAGTCGAAAGCCTTATTCCGACCACTAAACTTCGTTGCTATTTCCGACCATTTTTTGCTTTCAACTTGATTTAAGATCACTTTCAGGTGGTCGGAAATTCAATAATTTCTAATAGTGTATGTAGTTGGATTAATATATAATTAAATGTTATATTTATATGTAACATGGAGCATAAATGAAATGAAGTTTTAAGGTTAGTTGCAGTAGTCTGCAGATAATAAACATTAATCTGCATGGCAGTATATATATCAATCAAATTCAATTAATGATCTAAGGGTTTTGGGCGTGTATGTGTTTAATGAAAACTAAGACGAGAAAGTTTTGTTGGGCCAGGATAATCCGGTTTAGGTTAACAATATAATCACATAATTAAACTTAAAGATATCGTGTCAAATTATAAGAATAAATTAAAATCGAAATTAAACTTATTGATAAATTATTGATAATCAAATACTTCTATAGCTAGCTAGCTTGTGTGTGTTTAACCTTAAAAAATAATGTCAAAAAGAGAGTGTTAGTTAACCCTTAAATTCTCTCTCAAAGAATAGGAGGCCATGGATCGGAAAATTTATCATATGACTTGGGACTATAATCACTATTTTATAAATTATAAATGGCCTTTGTACATCAAATTGTATTTGATGTGTTTTTCATATGTGAGATTTTCAAATTGTTTTTTTTTTTTGTTTTTTTTTTTAAATAAATATCGTGGGAATCACATACATTACTCCCACATTCTTAGGTTATGTGAAATTTCTGAGTTCTGAGAATGTTAGATTAACTCAAAACATTTATTGAACCAAATTAAACACCCCAATGCCCTATAGACTGTCAAACACATTGTGCTCAGATGACAGTGTAGTGACTTCTCTCATATGGGAGGTCACAAGATTGAACCTCAGTTGAGGCATTGTTGAACAAATACAATATAATGTCATAGAGTCAGTAGTATTCCAAAAAAAAAAACCATAGAGTTTTCAGATTATACTTGGATTGGTTCATTTTCTAGCCTAAACTATTTGTGGATCACTGCATTAATGTTTTATTTTTAGTATACTAAATGTTCATTTTAAATATACTAAAAATTCATTTTTTAGTAGTATACCAAAAAATGAACTTTCAAAAAATTAACAATCAATGTATTAAAAATAATTTTCAGTATACAAAAAATGAATCTTATGTCAGCATTATGGATCCAATGGTATAATAATTGATTTGCAATACTGAAATTATCATAATTACATGCCTTTAAAAAAGTTCATATAAACTGCTGTATATACATTCTACACATTGAAATTTGATAATGCTTAGACAAACATTCAACATTAACTATATATACATTTGAAAAAATATTAAATGTCTCAGGTGAGACGTTCTTACACACCAGACCTTACTCAAAATATCATTCCATCCATTACCAACATGTTTGACCGGTTCGGTTCGAACTGAAACCGGACACTATACGCAATCGAAATTAAAAGTTATTCGGTTATGATTCAGATCTATGAATCCAATATTTAGATTTCAATTTCCATTAAATTCTATGAACCAAAAAACACTGGATCATGAACCGTGACCGGACGGTTCCGGATCCGATTCGCGATTTTGAACCGTCTTTATTTTACAATTTTATTTTATTTTTCATTTTAAATAGTCTAAATTCAACAGTAAATGTGTTTTATTTTTCAGTTCGGAACATGAACCGCCATTCGATTTGCGATTTTAATATAACTCTAAATATCGCGTTTTGATTCTAAATTGTAATTGGAATATTTTGGTTTGGTTGCTATAGTATCTATTTCGTTTGAACCAAATTATTGTAATAATTTGTTGGAGAAGAAAATAAATGAAATATTTATTTTAAGGGTAAATATGTCCATTTAACATTTTAGAGGGAAAAGAACCACTTAAATAATTCAGGGGGAAAAAATGCTATAAGTATATAACTCAGGAGAAAAGTACATTTTCCCTTTATAAAAATGAATTTTGAAAAATAGGAATGTTATTCCATTAGTTGGTAATTTGCTTAATGAATAGACTTAGGGCATGTATTCCAATGTTTGATTAATCAAGAAGCTACAATAGAGATGAAATGAGTATTCAAAAGTTATATAAAAAAAAAAACCTTAATAATAATAATATTATTATTATTGTTATTATTATTATATTATTATTGATGGGTTGTTTGTGGTTTCCAACTTGACTGCAGCATGAAAGCAATTATGGAAGGATATAATAAGACGAAAGAGCAAAGCCATCAACTACAAGATTCAGCATCAGAACTCAAGGTATGATCTATAGATCCACACTAAAGTTCTATTCTACGGACTCTCAATTCTACTAGTTCAACTAAATATTTATAATGTGACAAATTTAATAGGACATTTTATCCTGTGAGTCTTAGAGAAATTAAAGTTGTCTAAATCAATATTTTGAAGTAAAGAATAAAAGTTAAGAGATATATGTAGTATTTTATTTATTTTTGAGTGACGAAGAAATTAAATTTGGAGTCACAACCGAGAGTGTGCACTAGGTACGTAAATCTACCTTATAACCTTAACCGACAAAGGACCACAAAGAAATAAACCAGCATAGGTTATCCATAGTTGTCTGGTTCAAAACCAAGTATTAAGGGCCCCCACACCCTGACCTAACAAGGTCTTTTGGAGGATGTAAATCATGGTGACTCAACTGAACCATGAACCATAGAGGCTAGACCGGTGCTCACTACGCACAAGAAGCCCCCCACTGCTGAGGTGAGACTCGATCCTAGTCAATTATTCCAAAGTTTCACCTCTATAACCAGTTGAGCTACCCATGCGCGCAAGTATTTTCATTTATATATGCATGATTACTTAAGAAGGAAGGCTACCTCCTACCACAATGTATTCATGAGCATTATATCTGCACTTGTTATTAGTTTTGGCAAAGGAAGCAACAAATTTGAGGAAAGAACTACACAGCCTCCAACAAAATCATCGGTAACCTACATATTTTTTATATATTATAATGCATAAAAATATTTGGAATCTGTTATGAACACCTATCTAACTCATCATATATATATATATATATATATATATATACTATATATTATAATAATATATGTGAATTCATAAAACCTGCAGGCAATTGATGGGAGAAGAACTATATGGTTTAAGTGTTAAAGATCTACAGAATCTTGAGAACAAACTGGATAGAGTTTAAAGGGCATCCGGGCAAAAAAGGTCTGTACTAATTTTTACTAGTTTTCAAGGACAGAATATAATAAATTGAGGCCCTTTAATTTCTTTATTTCCTGGTTTTTTACAGGAACAGATACTTAATGAGATTGAGAGCTAACCCGAAAGGTAAATCCATATCGTCCTAATTAAATAGGTTTCGAAAGAGAAAAAATAACTTTTTATTTTATTGATCGAAATCATACAGGGGACTATCATACAACAAGAAAATCTGGAACTGTATAAGAAGGTAAAACTCATTCAACAAGAAAATCTGGAACTGTACAAACAGGTATTCTTATATATATATATATAATCTAGTATTGAAACTTGAGGCAATAAATAAATAAAAATAAACTATTTCTGGCTTCAATTCTTAATGTTTCAGGCTTATGGCACAAGGGATCCAGATGGCAAGACCAAGAATACATCTGATTTCACCTGTTGTAGGAATTCACTTAGTCCCATAGATCTCCAGTTAAGCCAGCCTGAGCCCCCCCAAAGCTTGATGTCATGTCAAAAGCATCACACTCTGGGTAAATAATATATAAACATAAACGTGCAATCCAACTATCAGCTTAGTCTTTTAATTAAGACAGAGTACATCCTTCAATAATTTCGTATCAGAGCCAACCCCATGCAAAAAGTTATAGGTTCGACTTTTTAGTTAAGACAGAGCATATATATCCTTCATTCTTGGCTATTTTGGTGCAGGTAGAGGCTACTGAAGGCAGGCATGCAGGAAAATGCAACAAAAAGGTAAGCTAACAAGTATGGGTTGTGGGGATAATCTGATCTGATCTATATTACAATTGTTACACATACATACATGCCAAAATGAGTTGACTATAGAAGCGAAGGCAGAAAGAATTTATATATGTAGGCTGCCCACATAGTTCCATTCAATATATACTGCCTGTAATAAATTAAAGCACAACTTCACCTTGGCCTAGCTGACGACTCAACACTAGCTATATATCCATTTCACTCGTGCAGTGGAATTATATATATATATAGTTTCTTTTGAGTAGTTTATCATCAGAATGTATAGCAAATAATCACCTTAAAATATATATGTTAAACTCGCTCATCTTCCAAGCTCCATGCATTAATTACATTACATTTCATTCATCTAAGAAGTAGCTAGGTTGGGGGCCCTTAGGGTTGGGGTTCTTGTGAAGATACATTTACTCTACTGGATGTACGATAGAATGTGATGTTTTTGAACCGACACTCGTTTGTGTAGACGACGATTATTTCACACAGGAACCTCCCGACCATGCTATGTTCTCATGACTGTGCCCGTTTTAATCGTGGGTCACATTTCCTAATTCTGCAAGAGTTTGTGAAGAATTGAGCCTTATTCAATTCTTCTTTGAAGCGACCCTTACTTCTCACATAGGTGACTTTCCGAACTGAGGAAAATAAATTCTAAGCAAAATGGTGATATTTTGTTGTATGCAGGCTTGGGAAAAAAAAATATGGCCGGACTATTTCACCTTCATGAGAATTTTTTTATTTTTTTTTTGAAAGCAAACCAATGTGGTTATTATAGAAAGCTTGAAATCCGGTCAGTGGGACTAAGTCCCAATACATAACAGTAGCATAGTCAAAACTGTAGAAGTTAAAGTGTGTGCTAAGTAGTTCTGCAATTTACGAATAAATTTAATCAAACAGTGCTGAAAAGTAAATATGGTAGTCTTGCAGCCATCAATAGCATAACCAATATATGAAAATGAAGCGGAGGATAGATAACTCTGAAGCATATGACAATCCGTGTAAAGCTCTATAGATTGTTCTCCTCGACCTCTGAGCCATGACAAGGCCTCTTTGCATGCCACCGCCGACTACCTCGGCTATAAGGGGGGAGAACAATCCGCCACCGGACTATTTCACTTCATCAAATTTCTTAAGAGCAAATACCAATTTTTGGTCCACGAGTATTAGCAAAAGACAGTTTAGTCACATGTTTAATTCTACCAATTTCATCCTCATATACTTTTTAGTTACCAATTTTTATCCACGACTATTGTTTTTATGCCAAAATTCATTACGCCAGTCACAAATTTGTTTAAAACATGCAAAATATGAAATATTAAGGTATTTTCTCTTTTTAAAATTAAGATCCCAATTTGAGCATGAATAAAAGATTTAAGCCCTTAAAATCTATCGCGGATTCGCAATTTTTCTCCTCAAATTAAAGTAGGATGAGGAGGAGAACTGCCAATTGGGATTGATCTTAGGGCTTACATCCCTTTATTCATGCTCAAATTAGAGTCTTAAGTTTGAAAATGGACGAAAATGCCTTTAAAATTTTTAGATTTCGACATTCTTAGATGGAGGGGTGACCGACGTGATGAATTTTGGTACTAAAATAATAGTCGTGGATGAAATTTGGTACTAAAACAATAGTCGTGGGATGAAAATTGTAGAAATTAAACATGTGGACTAAAAACCGTCATTTGCTAATACTCGTGGACCAAAATTGGTATTTGTCAAATTTCTTAATACATAAGTATATAAATAATAACAATCCTAGTTATTCATTATTTTTTAAGGGACATATTAATCTTTATATTTATTATTACTCCGTATTTATTATTCTTTATCATTCTAGACCCAATCAAATAATTGAATTTATGCAAGCACATTGTGCTGGCACCCGAATTGAATTTTAATATGGGAGGTTTTGAGTTGAGTTTCAGTGGAGACATTATTGGCTTTTTATATTTAGTAAAGTGAAAAAATACCTATAAACAGATATTAATTATAATAAAGTCAATAACATTCAAAAAATAATTAAATCTATAATCAATTTCTTTCTACAAACCAAACAATGAAATCATCCTATAATCATTCATTTATCTTTAAATATTTTTTTGGGTTAGTTTAACTTTAAAATCTGTAAGAAGCTTTTTTATGAGTAAGAGTTCTCTGTTTGAAGCGCTCTCTCAGAGTCTCAGATTTCAGATACACGCAATGGATGGAGGCTCTCGGTTGAAGCCGTAATCACTTCTCTTTAAATTCTCAACTTTATTTATTATTTATTTATGAATTAGACTTCATCATTGAATTATTGTTGTGTACAAGTTTTGATGAATATTTAGTTCAAACACATGGAAATGTTCAAAATTTAGGTTAAACACCTTCACCTTGCACGGCGATCTCAAATGCAGGTCATAAAATTTGTAAAGTTAAATCATGAAATTGAATGTGAATTCAAAGAACTAGGTGCAGGGTGAGCTCTGGTCATGCTATAATTTGCCTTAGGAATCAGTATATCACAGATTAATCCTTTTGCAGCAAAGTTAAGTAGGATTAGGATACATTCTGCTAGTAAAGGATTTGATTAAATTACAAAACTTTTTTAAAAATATAATTTTGTCCTCGTGAATTTGATATTACAAGCGATGTTGTGTGTTGTCACAAGCAGCTGAAGCTGAATAGAGTTTATCTTTTTTGGATGACGAGGGAAACCCCACAACCCTTTCGGGTGTAGGTAAACCCGCATTGTAACCCTAGCCGGCAAAGGACCACAAGGAAGTAAACCAGTCTAGGTTGATGCGTCTGTTTGGAACTTTGGTTACCCCTTGAATAGAGTTTATCTTGGTTGTGGAGGGGGTGGTTTCAGGTGGGTGTTTGATGTATCTGTTTGGAACTTTGGTGCTGCTGATAGGACACCTGATCTTTCTATAGAGAAACGGTTGGATCCTCCGAAGCTGTCTATTGACTTCATATACTCAGATGCGTTGTTTTCTATGATCAAGGCGTCCTCGAGTTCTCTTACGATGTCTGCCATGCATGGCCGGTAGGCAGAGTAAGGCTCTATACATGCCAATGCCGCCTCCACCACTCTCCACAATGCCTCTGCGTGGTACCCTCCCTTTATGCCTGGATCCACGATTTCTTCCACTGTTGAGTTCCTTATTTGAAGTTTGGCCTGTGGATAGGTGATGGTTAAATTGGTTTTTGGAATCATTTATGGCTAAGTTAGAAACATTTTAGATTATGAAGATGGCATACCCATTCAGCCAAGCTCCACTCGTTTCTTGGCCTTTTGACGTTGAGAGGCTCTCGACCACTCACAATTCGAGCAGAACTACTCCGAAGCTGAACACATCGCTTTTTGTTGATAGGTGTTGGGTTGAGTAGTACCTATGTTGTTTTATAGGATTTCGGTTATTTTGATTCAAAATATGCATTCCATGTTATAATGATTAGTATTAGTGACACTTACCTGGGTCCAAGTAACCAGCTGTACCTCGGACTTCTAGAGAAGTTCACTATCTCCCTCTTGAGGTGCATATTTTGAAAATCAAAGTCGGCAACCTTTGCACACATACTATGATCCAGTAGTATGTTGCTCGACTTCACGTCCCTATGTATCACACAACGCTCCGCAAATGTATGCAGGTACAACAATCCTAAATAAAACAACCTCATCTTAGAAATACTATGATACAAAAAAGTGTGTGAATAGAGTGAAATGTTTCATGCTTTCTTCTTTGTATTATGAGTTCTGGGGTGCAGTAATAACTAATAGAGCCTCATTTTACTTGCCTCGTGCAGCGCCTAGAGCAATGGAAAGTCTGGTTGGCCAGTCAAGAATTTTCGTTTCGAGGCTTCTCCTGATGGAAATGAGGAAAGAAAACAAAGTAAATGAGGGTAGCTAGATAGCCATTGTTGCTGTCAAAGAGATTGGGAAAAATATGAAGTACCTACCGTATAATCGATCTTGTAGGGAGCCGTTGGACATAAATGGTAGACGAGTATTTGCTGGTCATTCTCACAGCAGTAGCCGAGTAGTGGAACCAGGTTTTCGTGTCGAATAGCTGAGAGAAGGTTCAGCTGTAAAATATATCAGAAAGAAGAGTTACAGTAATTGGCAAGTGTTATGGAATATAGATATACTATTTGGAATCTCTATAGTATATGGAAACTTGTTTTCCTATTCGTAGTCTTCTAGCACTAGTCATTACCTCAGCGTCGAATTCTCTTGTTCCTTGAGTCGAAGTGGCTGAACGGACCTTCACAGCCACCTCTTCACCGTCAGGTAAAGTGCCACGATAAACAGATCCAAATCCCCCTTCTCCTATCAATGTCATGTAATTCTGGGTAGCTGACATTATATATGCTAATGTGAAATACTGGGGTGTAGACTTTGATGGGGAAGTATCGGTGCATGGCATCGAAAAATTGCATCTGAATAATAACGAACTTTGGTTAGTATGCTGCCTCCCTTAATACGAGCAATGTTGCTGAAAATAGGGAAATGAATGCCTTACTCCTAGTCATTGAGTGCCTTTTCATACTGTATGATCTTAACACCCTTGCTCTCCGTTTGCAGAAATAAACGACAACGATAATTATTGCAGCGATTGATAGGACAGATCCACCTACGGCTCCAGCTATCACAATCACACTGGTTGGTTTTGAAGATCTGTTACCATTACTCGTCGTCTTACTGAAATATAGAAATGAAAAGAAATAATTAGAGGTGTTTCTTGAAACATTCATCTTAATGAGAAACCTTTTAAACTTCTTCTAAAGAGAAGGCATGAATTCTTACGCTGTGGTGAGATTAGACTCCTTTATACTGCTCATCAATAACTTTCTGCTGTAATGAAGTTTTCTGTGGAATATCTGGAAGTAGGGAGAAGAGTTTCTTCTGGAGCTGTTTCTTTAGTCCATGGAAGGGCTTGTAAAATCTCGTAGGCAGTACAAATCGGTCCTAATTCTGAGACATTTGAGGCCTTGGCTAAGGTAAGATTAAGAAACCTGTTTGCCGTGAAGTTCAGAACGACCACTTGGTAGCGTGAATTGCTAGCCAAGATATCAACTCGTTGCCTCATTTCATTATTGATATATATATCGAACACCCTTTGTCCAGCTTGAACAGAATCATTAAGCTCAAAGAGATGGAGGTGGAGCACATAGTTGTAGTGCCCAGTATCAAGGTCTTCGTGCCACAAACTCCAACCTTTCTGGATGGATAACTGCTGTTTTTAGGACTAGATCCGAGCGGAAAAACCGAGCCTTTCTGGGCTCATTCTATCTCGGCAACAACCTTCTCTCTCCGGGTACCAATTTTCATCTGATATGCTTATGAACCCTGTTAGAAATATCAATGTAACAGGTTTTAACCGTTCTGGATACACGAAAAAAGATGACAAAAATACAAGTCTCTTTATCTTTTTCATTTCATCATATCCTGCAGATATCTCGGGCTATATTCTTAAAGCTCTGATGACTAATCTAACGAATACTTTTTCCTGGTTTGTCATACATACCTTCTTGTGCAAACGTTGATTGAATGAAGAGGATGATGCAGAAGAGGATATAGCGGTTGGCCGTCCTCGAATTCCAGCAATCCATCATCCTCTCAACATGAAAGAGAGTTGCTCCATCAGGGCATCAAACCCAGAATCAGACTATACTAAGATGAGTTTCAGTTTATGCACAAAACATTGAAGTAAAGGTTCATAGTCAAGAATGTTTGATCTCAGGAAGAAGAACAGAGACAAAAAGGCATCTCAGTAAGAGGTTTACAAGGTTCTGCAACAAACATGGTTGGTGTGTTCCTTTGACTTCCAAAACTTGCTATTTCTTGAAGGCTAGGCCAGAGGAAAGATTAAAATTAAAGTTTTTTTTTTTTTTTTTTAATACTAAAGACTTTTAGTTGCATATTAGTTTGAACGTCATTTGGGTATAATTAATTGTTTGGTGGTGGGGTTATACATATTGATTAATGGTAAATGAAATTGGTTTAAAATAATGGTGGGGACTGGGGCGGAGCAACCATTTTCCTCAATAACTCTTCTTCTTTGCTTCGTCTCTCCCTTGTCTGTTTCCTTGATCGAAACATCGCAGCAACGATGCTTTGCCTATTAAAATCATCAATCTTTTTTTTTTCTTTTAATAATAAGAATTATTATTATTTTGTCACTGTAGGGATCAAGAAATTTACCTGTGTTCAAGTCAAATAATCAGAGCCAATCATGGCTAAATTGTTGGGTGGGGGTTTATAATTTACAGTGTATAACTATAAATTAGTTTCAAACATATCGGGGTCTTTTGGTAATATAGTTGTTAGCGATTGGGTTAGTGAGCTTGATTAGTTAATACTGAATAGTATTAGTTGATTGTAGAAATATATTTGGTAAATTGATTGTTAATTAGCTGCATTACATGCAAAATGACTTTCTCTATATTATTATTAATAGTGTGGATTGCATATTGTAGTAGGGTATGGAGGAAAGAATGCGATTATGTAAACACTTGATGACTTTGCAAAAGAGAGGGATTTTGAAAAACATAGCCACTTTTGATTTCTCAACTATTACCACCATTTAAAATTTGCCATTATCTTTTAATTTGGACAAATTTGGTGCTCAATTATTTAGAAGGTTGTTAATTTAGTCCATCATGGAGTACTTTCAAACATTGGTAGTAAGTAAACAAATTTATAATCAATAACAAATTTGAGCACTTGTGTACTATTGGAATTTGAGAATATTATAGTGTGGGATTGAATTAACATTAGTCTAAGAGTTGAGGGGACCAATTTCATTAAATGCAACAATTGAGGGATTAAAGAAAATACATTTGGTTCATTTATGTTTGTTTACCTTAATAAACGAACATTTATGATTTATCGTACAGGAACATGAACAGTTTACAAAAAGCTTTGTTTGCTAACACCTCTATCATCAAACAAAAGATGAAGCATGTTAATTCAGTATTTAAAATTGACACTATTGAGGATCATAATTCAATATTTAAAATTGACAACTAGTCATATTGAATAAAAGACAATGTTAATTTTGATGACTTTTGTGAAAGTTATTTATGGGTCTTAGTTTGCAATAGACAATCTATGTTTGGTTTAGCTCCTTGCGAGTCTTTTATCGACTAGGGTCACAAGACGAACTTCACGTAGAGCGTATCTTTTCGTAGTGGTTGTAGACTTTCCCGTAATTGAAGATAATGTTAATTAATAAATTTTTTTACATTTATATTTAGGATCTGAAGTAAGTCAAAATCATATCAGTAGTGAAGTTGGTAGTAACTAAAAGAAGAAAAACACAAGCGCAGAGTGGTTGATGGATGAGATCGAATTGATGATATGATTCCACTCACAGTGCTGGAAATTATGGAATTTCTGACCACCTGAAAATGATCTTACATCAAGTCGAAAGCAAAAATGGTCGGAAATAACAACAAAGGTTTTTCCGGATATCAAAAGTAGTCGGAACAAGACTTTCGACTTGATTTATTATCACTTTCAGGTGTTCGAAAATTCCATAATTTTCAGAGTGGTGTGTGGTCAATGTAAGTATGTATAATGCCAAGGAAAGATGAGTTGGATAACGTTAACAAGGGTGCTAAAGAGTAATTAAAGACGTTAATTGGATGCATAATTCATTGGTTACAGACATGAAGATAGTGATATTTCTGACATTTAGTGAATAGTGGGTGGGTAACTACTGTACATTACTTAACTTGGTCAACTAACACAAGTTGATTGTGATGATAATAATAATTGGAGTAAATATATTTCGATAATAAAAAAACTAGCTATTTAATTTGTATTATAATTTACGTTAAATGTTTTGCAGTACTCGCATGTAGATAACTAGAATTGTTAATAATGTCGAGATCCAATTCAAACGCCATTCCTCTATCACCATTCAATCAAAAATCAAAGTTGATCTAAAGATTAGAATTTGTACATACATACTTACATGTGATGTGCAACACTTCATAACCAATCAATATGAAAACACAAATTTAAAATCTACTTGATGAGGAGTTAAATATATTATATCAATTGAACAAGTTATACAGAGTGGAGTAAGTTTAGCATTTAAAGAAATAAAAAAAAACTAGCAAAAACCATGTAAATTGGTTGTCGAGTTTAGTAGCCAGAACCTTTTCAGGATCTCGCCAGAGTCCTAATAAACTGCTATATTTCATGTCACTAATTGATTGTGAACTTTGATGCACCAAAATAACATGTTGATGAGTTTAATTGTAACTTTTAAAAAGTTCAAAAGTGTAATTAATTTCTCTTATAAAATTTAATGGTTTATTTGACCATTTATCTAGATTATAAAACAATAAATGTGTGAACGCAATAAGATTTAAGAGGTGGCTCAAATGCTCAATGGCTATTGGCTAACGGATTCAAATTGGTAAAGCGGGTGATGACCTTAATTGCATAATATAGTATTATGTTTATATATACGTTGGTGTAATCATGTACGTACTCTTATATGCCAATTTTTTATTTTTTTGGGGGGTTATAATAAGATGTTTGCATCCTTGTTTGGACCGTGTGGGTGAGCATATTCCCGCATAAACTTGTTGCTACCAATTAATGACATATTTGATGGTGTAATAAATATATGTGATTTTAATATGTCAATGAAAACTATGATTCATATGTTTGAATCCAAACTCAAGGGGCTTTTACGCTCTTATTTTAGAGATGGGTGAAGGAGACAAATCGTAGGATATGTTTCAATTGGTTTACAGTTCCCAAATACTTATACACATATGTCTATAATAATGTTAAATTTATACTTTTTTTTTTTTTTTTTTTTGTCGTAGATAGAATTCAAGCTCTGGACTATATAATATATATATATATATATATATATATATATATATATATATATATATATATCTATATTTATATATTTGTGTGTGTTTGTGTGTATTTATTTAGGGGTGATGTGATAATGACAGACGTTTCAAAAAGGGTTATGGCGGGTCCTGTGGTTCAGGTCCGCCCTTCATCATGAGTACGATAAGCTGGAACTTGCCGTGGCTTGGGCAATCCACGGACAGTTCGAGAAATAGTGGACCTGACTTGCGAAAGAAAGTCCGATTTCGTCTACTTAATGGAAACAAAAGTAGGACGAATACATGCAGAGAGGCTACGTATTAAGATTGTTTTGGAAGGCTTGTTCTATGTGACAATGTAGGGTGTGGGGGGGGGGGGGTGCGGGTGTGTGTTATGGAGGAGGAATAATACTGCTAGATTATTGAGCTTCTCAAGAAACATGTGGATATCGAGGTGGCAATAAGGGAGGAAATATGGCGTATGACGTGTTTTTATGGGTACCCACAGAGGAGTAGGCGGAGGAGGCCTGGCAATTGTTGATGGTTTGAAGGGTAGGTCTACACTGCCATTGGGTTGTGGTTGGAGATTTCAATGATCTCTGTATCAGCAGGAAAAGAGGGGGGGGAAATCCACATCTGGATGGCCTTCTAAGAGGTTTTGGGAAACATTGGATAATTGTGGCTTAATCTAATTACAGATGGAGAGGACATCAGTTACATGGGAGAAAAGAGAAGGTACGGATGGTGGATAGAGGAAAGATTGGATAAGGTGCTGGTAACGGCGCCATGGACTGATATGCATGGTGGGCCTTGTTGAGAATATCCAAACTTGCAAACTCAGATCACTCGGGCTGCTCGTTTCATAACACTAATATAACAGTGCGGCAGATCAAAGGGGAACCGAGCGGGTTTTCCCGTTTTGACGATTTGCCCCTGGGTTGCGCATGTATGATGTTGCCGAGGGAGGCGGTTTGAAAAGGACTGCCCCCTTGGGGCAAGGGTAGGTAGTTGGTTATCTTCATAACCACTTTTCCCTCCATCTGCTCTCTCCATCTTCGCTTGCCGGTATCATAATCAATGTAACCAGAGGGGTAGCAGATGAAGGGATAGGGGTTTGGCTGAGATTGTGCAGCAACATATGTTAGTGATCTCAGGATTTGGTGTCTTATTGCCCGGAGTTGGGGCGCGGGACGTTAGCACCTGGATAAATCTTTTGGTCGCGCTGATCAGCAGTTTGACGGATAAGGATAACAGGAGACAACTATATCTTCATCATTACGCGTGGGATTCAGGTCCTGTTATTGGCTGCTGCTTAGTTCCGGCGCTCGAAGTCACTGCCTGTTGCCAGCGTGGAATTCAGGAGTAGATTTTTGTTTGTTGGATGTTATAAACCTGCCTAAAGCACAAGCTGCGTTTCTTGCTACGGATCGTTCTGGGACGCCCACACCAATCATATAACCTTAGGCTATGTTTGGGTGTATCGATTTATTGACAAACGATATTCAAAGTCACACCAGGACATTGCTCTCGAAATGTGCAACACCAACGTAGCGCGCCTCGCAAGTGTCTTTGTTTGCCAATCACAATTGCTTCCTTCAGATATCTAGTACATATGTGGTAATACTTTATGGTGTCCTAGGATTTTGGCTTTTGTGTTCTTCCCTTGGGTGCCCGTGAATCTTCGGTTTCGACCCATTTACCTGTATACATTATCTGTTTTGGGTGCACCCAATTAATATCCATCATTACCGTCAGTGTTATGTTGCATTTCGATAGAAATTTAAAAATTTCGTTTCGCCTCCATTTCTAAGTATATCGCAAATTCAACTTTCTCAATTATCTATGCATGAAGCCCAATTCAATCATAGTTCCTTTGCACCTTGATATATTGTTAGAGTACTCTATTTAAAGAAAAAAATTATTAGTCACATCTCAATTCCTAACAGGCGTAAACAACTAGTAAATTGAATGAAAGGTTCCTGCCATACAGTAACTGTCTAGTTCAACTTGTCTCTATACTTGCCGTAAGCATGGTGCTCAAATTTTTGCTTCCGCCTTTTGTCTCTCGATTATAAATTTTCATATTGTATTGTAACAATTTCTCTCCTCACCCGGCGACCACCTCTTATAACTTGGTTTCTCTCCAACACTACCGAGCCACTGACAACGAACATGATTGTGGAGATGATGATACAATCTGAACGTGTGAGGTAAGCTAGAGTGAGTCAGCATCAACGCTTGTTTGAGCATGCAGAGGATGTACAATTGACCGGTTAGATCCTCAATGGGTATAGTTAGGCAGGGCTAACCCAAAATCGACCGTGTGCGGCATCCATTAGGAAATACTGTCCATACCTCTGTGGATCTAGCTATAATCATTATCCCACAGCGCTGCGCAGCCGTAAAAGACGGTTTCAATCTAGTTTTTGTGTTTTGTAGAATACTGAAATAATACATGTTGCCTAGCTTAATACCAGTTGAGCTATACACCTTGGTTGAGGGTTGATGTGATAAATACATTACTAATGCCACCTTTATGCAGAATAGAAAGTTGAATAACACCTGGTCTGATGTATACTGGTTATGTTATCCATTAATACGCCATGAAGTTTAGTTCGCTGAAACTCTAGAGATTAATTGTGGAATTATGTAAATTTAAGGGTATAGACAAGGGGTATCGCAACGCGGAGCATTCGATAAGGGGATATTGGTCCAAATGCATATATTTTGTTAATATTAGTCGCATGAGACGTGTACTGTGGGGTCGGGGCTCCGGTCCTGTAGGCTTGGTATATTTGGCTGTTGTTGGGTATTCAGGTTAGGAATCGGTCGGCGCTAGTCACTTTGAGTCGTCCACACAACGGGGGTTAATAGTAGAAGTCGCTGATGGAGTTCTCCTTTAGAAGGAGCACCTCGGACCGCTTAGGGGGTTGGAAAGTCGTAATTTGTGCGTATATTCAGGTGGGTCTGAGCCTAACGCCGTTCGAGGTGAACTCAGGTCCCGCCTCTTTGAGTTTGGAGACCGTTACGCTAGCGCCTTTGTGATATAATCTGTGGTGTAAGTTATAGGGGCATGGTTGACGGCCCAGACTCTTTGTCCAAGAGGTGCTTGCATTTGTGTATCAGGTATGGGTTTTGTTTATGCGTTAGATGTGCTGGTAGTGTTGGTCGTCTTTGCCCCACTTTTTGGTCGGTTTTAGAGATTGTATAAGACGCACTAGTATGATTAATCTAGACCTTAAATTTAGGGCCTCTTTGTTACTATAGTTTTTTGTTTTTCTCCTCTATAAGTCGCTTGGGCACTTGTATTTTAGATTCTTTGGCTAGGTCATAGTTGTATTGTTTTGTTTCTTATAATTGATAAGGGGTTCTCTCTCTTCCTTACAAAAAAAAAAAATAAGAAATACAGGCTGCAATCTCTGGTAATGATAAGAGATGGCATGGGCATTTGAGATTCTTTTATAATAGTGTCGAGTTGCGACAGCTCATTGGGGACCTAATGCTACATAACTCGTTGAGTGTTTTCCTTAGGCAAGACATGCTGGTTCAGGTACTGTATACAAAGATCTATTGGACCAAACTGCTCTTCAACTGACAAGATGTTGCAGCTCGGTAATGTCTTAGAGTTTGTGCAGGATTAGGAAAAATCTGACTGTACACACGAAGTCGATTGAATTTAGATCGGTAGTGCCCCCTCTGGCAGTAAACTCTTGATTAAGAGATGCTTTAATTGAGGTATGTAAACTCTAAACATGTCCAAGATACTTGTATCCGCAATACAATTACATCTTCAATTAAGTCATAAGAATTTATACCGAGCTCCATCTTAATACTTGAATATTCCATATGAATCTAAGATTATTCATAATTTTCTTTATGTAAAACAGTAATGTACCTTCGGACTCCAAAATAGTAATTTCTCTTTGTTGATAAAGTAGGTGCAATTCTGTCTGTAATGTAATATGTCCTACAAAAACTATTAAAAATTATAGATTATGAGTTAATATCAAGAACCTGTCTCGTAAAATACATACAAGTGTGTGCCCTATAATCTGCAAGCTACCGTGTATGATTGCATCTAAATCGCTCGTAACATAAATCATTGTCATCGTTAGTATATTTTTCTACTGGTATCTTGGTATAAAGAATTTCGAAGATAATGTAAACACAGGAAGCACCTGGACTACAGATTATAACAGCTCACAACCACAGCTAAAAAAATCTCTTTGTATGTACACCATTCCTGCATCTTGCCTTACCGCCTGTCCCGCGCGTTACCCAAAATAAATTGCCAGCGATTACAGCAGATCTGAATATATCACCCCCCAAAGCCAACTATGGAGCGGTCTCTCCCGAATCCATGGGTTGATACGTATGAGCCGAAA
>VALG01000878.1:0-21673 GCA_009835305.1 Ipomoea purpurea
ATTATTTTAGAAAGGTTTTTTCAGGGTGTTGGACTTAACTCTTTACAAGCCTTGCCCAATAATACAAATATCAAAGCACATTAAGACTAATTGTTTTGCAGTCAACATGCCATGCAGGTTATTTGCCAATGCCTTGATAGTTCTTCATTTGCTTTGTTTAATGTAAGTTCTTCAAAAAATCAATAATGTATGTGTTGTTTTCATGACATACTTAGTGTATGGATTCTTTCCCTTCGATGATTGTCAATGTTTCAGGCAAATGAGGATCTTGATCATAAGCTAAAGACTGAACATTCAATGTCTGATGACTAACGTCAGGATTTATAAAGGGGTGATGATTGAATTAGTGATTTTGGACAAAGAATTCTATTTCCTTTTTTCTTGGAAATCAACGATGGAGAGACCACGATACTCCAGAACAGACAGTTATTTCCATTGTCCAAGATTGGATTCGCTTAAGCGCTCAATGAATAATTACCAGACAAAAGCGTGTTTAGAACGGAACCGAATTTGGCCGATAGTTACCTTCGCTGGAGCGCTAATTGTACTTGACATTTAGTTGCGGAGGGAACGGACCAGAAGCGCAGCTTGGGGGTGGGGTGGGATATCCGGTTCGAGTTTTTCAGACAGAGCCAAGAAATGGCGTAAATCGTTCTTCGTTTCCTCCTAGCAATAGTGTAGCTGGCCGATCTTCGTCGGTCACAAAGGTTCTTTGTGGGTAGCCTGTTCGTCACTTATC
This sequence comes from Ipomoea purpurea, assembly GCA_009835305.1. Lineage (NCBI taxonomy): Eukaryota > Viridiplantae > Streptophyta > Magnoliopsida > Solanales > Convolvulaceae > Ipomoea > Ipomoea purpurea. The sequence goes on from VALG01000878.1 coordinate 740, forward strand.
CCTTGTTTGTTCATGATAGAGTTTTCGAAAGTTTATTGAGTGAAGCCTGCCTAGATTCGTACTTGCCATCCAGCGTGTTGTATGTCTCGGGCCTTCGCGTCTTCCCGCCCTTCACAGCCATGATATTCGAGAGGCTTCCTTCGAAGTCTCTCTCTGCGGATGTAATAGTCCGTTCTGGAGATATCCGAGGGCAGTTGTTTAGCTTATCGAGAGAGCTGAGAATTTTTTGGGAACAGGGCTCACGAACGAAGTTACAAAGAAAGGGTACTATAGCTGCAGTGGACATGCACTGGATGAAGATGTCGGGTAATTTATCGTTCTTATAAGATTTGAAACAAGAGTTTCTAGACCTTTTCGCCGCACAGTCTGTCATGTAGTTTTGAATCGTCAAGCAATTGCAACGAGAATCGTCCTTGTAAAGTTAGTCCTTCGGAGGTGTGTTCTCATTTCTTTTGCTTATGGCCATTGTAGGTCGCAATGGCAGTTAGAAGTTTGCATATGCAGAACTGCGCGCCCGATTCTCCTCGATTCTTTTCGTGGCGAAAGCCATGGTTGCGGAACTCGTGATGCCGTAGATCCGACTCTTAGGTGGGGCCGCACCATCGTTCTGTTCGCAATCGTTGAATATAGGTCGGCCATTGAAAGCCATAGGGATGCGATTATGATATGAACCTTCTAGAATTTGCTGATTTTCTTAGGGGGGATGGTGTTTGTTCGAGGAAAACGGATCTTCCTGAAGGGGCACGACGCAACGTAAATGATAGCTTCAATAATCAGAAGTCCGTAGTTTCTTGTTGGTACAGGGCAGGGGCCTGTGTATGATCTGGTGCGCGCCATGCTAGGCCGAGCGGCGAGACGCATTCTGTCGAAAGCAGAGTGTTTCGCCAGACCTCTGGAGCCATTTCGCAAAGGCGACGAATCGCCTGATTGTTCAGGAGTTGTTCGCGCTCTGACGATCAGATCGGGGGCAGCATAGACGCCGTGCACAGGGAGGTAATCTAAAAGGTTCAGTCAAGACATCTGTTGTCGCGTTTTGCTTTTGTCAGGGCGGCGTTGCGTCGCGGACCGGCTTTCGTGTGCTTTTGCGGTATGTTTTGTGGCCCGGTAGATCTTGAAGTTCTGCGATCGGTGCTAGTAGCGTTGCTCGCCGTTCTCCCGGTATGATGGAGTGGATACTATTGTCGATTCCTCGGATCGGCCGGGATGTGTCGTTGCTGCAGGAAATGCAGGCCTGCGGTTGGTACTCTCTGGTTCGTTCGGAAGGTTCTTGTCTACATGTGTTTGTTTCTCGAGTCTTAGGAGAGTGCTCCGGTTCTGGTGGTTCTGCGGTTACCGAATTGTATTGATCCCAGAACTTGCCAAGCGTAGTTGGTTGAGTCGAGGAGGGAATTTGTCCGTCTTCCAGCCCGGCGCCCCCCTTCCTGATTTCTGGAGTGCTGACTGGGGATGATATATTGTTCAGGGGAACAAAAAGAGTTCCCGGGGATTCAACAGATCTACTTCTATGTTAAAACTTTTCGAGGAGCTAACGGATGAGTTGAGCCCATTTAGAACGAGAGAGCTTGGCATATAGAGGTTAGTGTGTATGTCGAGCCAGTAGGAGTTGATGACCGTTGGTCAAGATTGATAATGGTTTTCCCTCGTTGGCTACGGCCGTGTATGTAGTTAGTAGATTGGATTATTCGTCGGAGTTAATTTTTACCGTAGACTCCCGATTATTTGTGCGGGTTATTATCGAGCTGGTACCCGGCGGCGCTAGGTTGGGTCGTATGTAAATTTGGTCGGGATTGTCGGCTTCCGGATGGCGCCTTCGCTCGACTGATTTGGAGTGATACCTGAGTTGGATCCGTTCTGGTGGTGGTGGGGTACTTTTGCCAAGCGCTTCATAGAAATGACGGTTTCTTTGCTTGAGCTCCCAGATTCTTTGAAGCAGTATACGTTTGTCTCCCTTTCTGTCTTACAGTGAGAATTTGGTTGTATACTAATCGATGCGGAATCATCAGTCCCGTGAATCTCCTGATTAGAATAATGCGACTTTCTTTTGGGGGGATTAAAGGATCATGAAACCTCAAAGCGAGTTGTGCCGCGCGCATGCGAGTTGGGGTCAGTTCTGGTAGGCCTAACTAGTTTTCGATGCTTTGGGGCATCCTGCTTCAGAAGTTGAAGGTCTTGGTAAGCAGGAGGATCGGGAAGAAAAGGGATGGGATTGGCTTCCGGAAGCCCCATACTGGACTTCAGAGGGAGCCGGGAATCCTATGCCTTGGATCATTCAAATATTTCAATTCTAAACGGGCATCATAAATCGTCCTAACCGAGATCTGTTATGAGGCAATTGTGAGGGTCTTTCGGGAACAATCGACAGTGCAGCTATGTTCAAGAAGTGCAACGAACAGAAGTATTAAGGATTAGAGGGCAGACCTTCTGAGAGTAAGAGTTTTTTTTTTCAGGGAGTATGGTAGTTAACGATCTCCAAAGATAGGTGACAAGAATTATCCCCATTGGACTAAAGGGCAGCCAGCTATATGAACTTGTGAGAGTACCCTTTTTTCGAGAGAGAAAGTTGGGGTGCGCGTGGAACGGAGGTGGTAACTTGAAGACATCCCAGAGTAGAAAGGTGGGGCACTAGAGAGAAGACAAGATACTTTGAGAGGACGAGAGGGAGAAGAAGGGTGAGGGTCTGTGGGTATGATATGGGGTTGGGAAGCGGGTTTGCGCTGGGGAAGTAAGTAGCGCGCTGGTTCCCCAGGCCAGTGGCTAAGGGTTGTGAATCTTTTATGGCTTCATGCATTCCTCAAGAAACGATGGGCAGAGCGTAGGTCTTCTGCGCTTGACAGTTTAACCGGTTAATAGTGGTTTTTGACTTTTTCAGTTGATGTGATTGGGATTACAAGTAAAATGCGCCATTATATTCTTCACTTTCTTTCCTTCTGGTAATTTGGCCTTTTTAGCTGAGTCAACTTTTTATATCAACTGCCTGCTTGCTGGACTTTTTTTTTTTTTGATTCTTGTTATTTGTGCATTAATTAATTGAGTATGAGTTTGTAGCCTCCTAAGATGCTATGGATATGTCTTCCTATTTATTATGTATGTTCGGTTAATGAGGTTTGATTGAGTTATTTTTAATTTAATTTTTATAGAGTGTAATTTTTTTTGTCCTGGATATTATATGTGGCATTTCATTTTGTCTTTTTATTATCATACATTTATTTTGGTCCTGAGTTGATTATTGGTACTGATCGATTGTGGTCATTTATCAATAAGATTGTTAAGTTTCGTTTAATAAATAGTGCATTTTGATCTTTGTTAATCAAAGTGCGTTGACCCGTTATAGCATTTTATGTTTCTTTTTGAAAACTTCATTTTGATTCAACATTATGGTCTGCGTATTTATGAATTTAATTTTTTTTTTGATGGGATGCAAATTAGTAATCTACAATTAGAGGACTTAGGACAAAATTTTTAGATGTTCTGTTAAGAAAATATTAAAAGGTGGGCTGCAGGTATATAATGTCTATGACAAAATAGATTACTCTTTTTTCTAGACATATTAGTTTTAATATTAATAGACAGATTAGTGGGTCTAATGGTTACGAGTTTGGAGCTTTTATTTGGAGGTTAGTTTTCGTGCCTGGTTTCAGTAGTTGAGAAAGTATGAAGAGTTAGCTACAAGTATGATGAAAATAAAAAGTCTCAATATTAGTAGACAAATTGTTTGGTATATATTTAGAACTAATCAGAGTGACTATACAACACAAAAAAGTAATTGTCGGTATTTAGAAAATCACTCAACGAGTACTATAAAAGCACAACAAAAAATCAAATTTAAAAGAAGTAGTAGAAAATTATAGTATTTAGAAACTACATCGGTTTAAAAACGAAGTAGAAAAAATTACTAAAGAAATAACAAGAGAGAGAGTTGGTTGAAACTAATAGTGAGTGTATGAGTAAAAACGAGTCCAAGAGGAGTATAGTGATCTGTATACTTTTTTTTTCTATCGAATATCGATCGACCATTACATGGAGATGACGGTGACCTTGGTTGATCGATTTCAAATGTGTCGTGTTGGGCTTCGATCGTTTTGTCGAAACCTGTGACTGACCTAACCTTTTTTGGACTTCATGGTACCCAAAAATAAATATTAATGGGTTTTATTGTTATTTAAAGGCGTTAGGGTTATTGACTTATTATGGTACCATGTTAGAAGGGCTAGTTTGACAGTTTTTTCTAAAATTAATTTATCTATTTATGAATTTTACATATTAATTTCTCAAAATATAATATTTATTGTGGTCACAAATACTAGGCCGCATAATGTTTTTCATAAAAGCCAAAAAAAAAAAAAAAAGATGAGTAAAGTAAGATACCATATAAATTAGGACAAAAGAAAATGATTATCATTTAGACTCTGACATTTAGAAATGGCGCCCCTTGGGTCCAGTGTCTAAAAATCAAAAATAAAAAAATTAAATTTCGAACTAGATATAACCAAAAAAAAGAAAAAAAACAAATGTTATTAGCATTTAATGTTTATTAGCAGATAAACCAAAATGTTATCCATATTTAATACTAGGTCCAATTGAGATTAATAAAAAAAAGAGAAGAATAAAAAGTGGATGAGCGGGGGTATTGTATTGAATGGTCGATACCAAAAAGAAGTAGAATACTCCAGGCTTTTTAATTTATTTTTCTATTTTTATAGATTAAATTTATTTTAAATATATATTATATTATTATTTTATTAAATAAATGTTATTAGAATTATAATAATGATAGCGTATCGGATGATCTCTTTCATTATGTTATTATTGAGTTGAATTACAAAAAAATCGTCTCGCTTTTGTGGTTTTCTCATGATTTCGTTAACGACTTTTGGTTACATAAATATCATCCGGTTTTGGTTTTTGTCTATTTGTCTGTTTGTTATTTTGTCAAATTGGTGTTAAATATAAGGGACAATTCAGTAATGTCAATATTGATTCTCTCTTTTTTATTTCAATTTGTTGTAATTGCGAATTCCTACTTTTTTGTAGAATTTACATCCAGATTTGCTTTCCCGACCTGGCAATCAAATCGATTTTTATTCGCGGGTTTTTAGGAGCTGTAGATTCGTAAAAAAAAAAAAAGAAAATGGATTTCGCGAGTTCACGGATGTCTAGATAAGAGACATGACATTTAAAAATTACTGTAATTGTGTATTTTATTTAAGCACCAAAATGGACAGGATACAAATGAGGGACTAAAATTTAGCAAAACACAAAGTCTGGACTAAATTGAGCGAAACACAAAAGTCTGGGAACTATATTAGGTCACCAAAAAGTCGTTTAGGACGAAATTGAGAAAAACCACTATAGTTGAAGACGATTTTGGATATTAACTCTTTAATTATTTAAGTTTCTTGTCCTAATATGTAATTTCTCTGATTTTTCCATAATTTATTTAACAACAATACTAACATGTAATTTTATCGTCATTCAACCACAATGGTTGGTAATTGTTTTTAAAATAAATAAATAATTTTTTTAAAAAAAAATGTTCAATTAGTATCCACATAAACATTAGAACACTACATGTTAATCTAACTAGCATTACATCAATGATAACATACTGCATATATAATGTTAAGATCTAATTGTCCTATTTTATTGTTTAAGGAATCTCATTAAAAAATTTTCTAATTTAAAAAGAAAAAAGTTATTCTACAAGCATTCCCCACTTTTACTCTCAAAATTCATACTCTATTAGATAACTTCATAAGAAAAAAAAAAATATTTAAAGGCGTATGACTCATAGACATTATAACATTAAAATGTTGGCCCTAAACTGTACCACCTTAGGGAGTTTGGCAAATGGGGTAACAAATTTCGCTCTCTCAGAATTTTGCATTAAAAAAAGATAAAATATAATTACATGTTTGTTAGACTTAAATAATGACGAATTTGACTTTTTTTTTTCAATATAATTTTTTTTTCTTTATACATGAAGGAATAAGGACTAAAGAGTTGCTAAATAGCTTATAGCTCAATGATATTTTTGTGGTTCTCCTCAAATGAAAAGTCCTTTTGTACATAGATATAATTGTGTAAATTATGATCCAAAAACAGCATTTTTTTTTAAGTAAAAAAATGGTGACCCGTTATATTTAACATAAATTTCGTATTTGTGATATGCTCAAAATAAAATGAAACTAGATAGATAGTATCTCACATATTGAGTATATATTATCAAATTGAATATATTGAGTGTACTTTGTCAAATGAAACGGTATAATTTTATTTGAAATGATATTTTAACTGTGCTAAAATGAAACTACAATATGTATAAAATGAAACTGAATAACATGTCTCACATATTGAGTATATATTGTCAAATGAAATTGCATTGTATTCAAAATGATATAGTTCGTTACGTTGTAATTAAACTAAAGTGTATATAAAATGAACAGGGTCGTATTTTAAGTTTTGTGGCCCTGTTCTAATAAAAAAATGTGGTCCTACCAAAATCACAATTTTTTAAATCAATACATGCAAGTTTCGAACCTTTGACCTCCAAATTAAAATATAATAAATATACATTTTTACCATTTCTTCATAAAACTTTTTATGTTTAATTGAAAACTTTTAATTTTTATTTCTAAACTAGCTAGGTAAAAATTAAATATTAGACCTCTAAAATTTTGGCCCCTCTAAAATTGGGGGCCCTGTGTTAGCCCAGCTTGCACAGCCTAAAATTCGGCTTGAAAATGAAAATGAATAACTTTTTTACATATTTGAGTGTATATTATCCAATGAAACCGTAGTTGAATTAGAATTATACTTTAGTAGTGTTGTAATAAAATTACAGTGTGTATAAAAAAAATTAATAACATATTCACATACTGTAGTTGAAACAAAAAATTGTCTAATTGTTGAGGAAATTTAAAACTTATATATATAGATATACTATATTTACGTATAGTATATATATATAGTATTATTTATATATATAAGAATAAGAGTCTCCTTTCAAAAAAGGGAATAAGGTCAAAATAAGTCATTGAACTACACACGAAAATTAATTAGGCGATTGAACTCAAAAAAATGCAATTGGATCTCTGAACAACACAAAATGTTGCAATTGAGCCAAAAATAACTTGTTTACTTGTTAGCTTGTTGCGTGGAGGTATCATGTTAAAATAATAATTTTTTATTTATTATAATATTTTTTTAGGGGTTATTATAATAACTAGTCTTTTTTTATGCGCGATGCGCAAAATATATGTCCCAATATTATATTTTTAAAAATAACTAACAAAATTTTACTAATTAAAATCAAAGTGAAATAAAATTTATTTATTATATTAATCTAATATATAGATATATATAATGTTTTACAAATATTTTGTTATAATTAAAGAATATAAGAAAAGATATGGTAGATGCATGTGCATGGTAAGTAATGGAAAAGATAATGGAAGTTATAACAGTAAGGGTATTTTTGTCCAAAATATTGTATAGTACAACTCTAAAAGTACAATGTACAAAATAGTTAGCATTAAAAATATGGACATAAATGAGGGATATAACTTTGATTGAGACTTATTATGTTTTTAGATTTAAAATTACAAACATTAAAAATAAATAAATAAATAAATAAATAAAAAAGGTTCGCCCTTCGTCTCCTGGCTGCCGGAGACGAAGAAACTTCTTGGTCTCCGACTGGGGGATTCATCCCTGGCTGGAGATGAAGAACGTTCTTCGTCTGCAGGCTGCCGGAGACGAAGGGACCTCTTCGTCTCCGGCATGGAGACGAAGAACCTTCTTCATCTCCTGTCAGGGACGAAGAGCTCTTCGTCCCCGGTCAGAAACGAAGAAGGTTCTTCGTCTCCAGGCCAGTCTTCGTCTCCGGCAACAGAGAGTGGTTCTTCGTCTCCGGTAGCGGAGACGAAACGGAAAACTGCTTTTCTCTTCTTCTTTTTTTTTTTTTTTAAATTTAGTTTTTCTATTTTAAATTATTAAAATAAAATTAAAAAAAAAAAGTATTATTTTAATATGGTAACGTCCACATCGTAAATAAGTCATTTGTGGTTAAATTACAACATTTTGCATTGTTCAGGGATTCAATTGCACATTTTTTGAGTTTAATGACTTGATTACATTTTTGTGTGTAATTCAATGGTCTATTTAAACCTTATTCATATATATAATGAAGTAAATATGTCATACAACTATACAAGCAGAAGTAATTAGACAGAACGGTGCCATTTTCTCTTAGGCATTGTTTTGGAAGATGATACATAGTAAAATTTGTTAGAAAGAAAAGTTTGGGTCAGCTTCCGGAAAATTTGCCCAGACTCAAGTTTTCACACCATGGGATCACTTTTTCCCCATTATGGGGTAATTACTGATATGTCCCTTGACGCGCAAGAGAGGGGGAGTGCGTGGGTGTACGTGTGTAGAAAAGGTGACATCACGGTGCATAGTTAATATTTGAAAACTAAAAATTATTAAAACACCAAATATTCCAGTTTACTAGAGACACAAGAAAAACATAATAGCAATAAACCCTAAGTTCATAAGTAAAAAATACAAATAGCAGCACCAAAGCTAACAAAATAAAAGTAAAGAAGAACATATTGTGTGTATGTGTATTACTACATATTAGGGATTTCTAGTTTCATAGAACCGTAGAAGAGAGCATATACACACTAAATTAGGTTTAATAAATGGGAAGCTAAGAAGGATGAAGAAGTAGACACACATTGGTTTTTATCTTTGCAACGGAGGGGCAAAGAGTTGAACGGATGGTGGAGTGGTGGGCTGCGTGAGTGTAGATAATAAATTGATTTGGGACTTACGATTTAAAGTTAAGGTATGAGGACTTGAGGAGTTTTGTAGGACTATAATTACCAAAGATATTTTTTTTTGAAAGGAATACTATTTCTTTTGTTATACAAGGAATAATTGGTAAACGTTCCATTATAGTTGTACACTATATTTATTTTATAGAGGAAATTTCAATTTTGGTCATATGACTATAGCGGTCTTGCTAATTTCAATATCTGACTTTTAAAAGTGTCAATTTAGTACTTTAACTATGCAATTTTTGTCAATTTTAGTCGACTCCGGCCAAATTGCCGCCATATTTTGCCGGAAAATTTTATAGTTAAAATAATGAGGGTGTTTGGTCGTTTCACGCTCTTTTCTTCTTCTCGTCGAGTCCATCTCTTTCCCTCCCGTTTTCGGCGTTCTTTCTCCCTCTAAAGCCTATCTTTAATATCTCAAGCTCCTTTCCCATCAACTTAGTTCATTGCATTCACCGGAAACGGGAGAGGAAGGGTGACTCGCTTGGGAAGAAGAAAAAGACGTGAAATTGATCAAAATACCCTTGTCATATATTTTCGGTTCTTCCTTCTTTCTTTGTACTTCCTTTGTCTTTCTTCTATAATCCTTTTATTTTTGTTTATATCTTTCTTTTTTCCCGTTATTTATTTTTATCTATTCTATCTCTTCTATATATAATATATTATTATTTATTATATATATATCCATATATACTTATATAATATATATATATTCATATATTATATATTATATATATGGGTAAGGTTTTAGTGAGTATATTGTCTTAGGTAAGAATGTGAGAACATATCATGTGCATCAATTAATTTTTTAATGGTCTAGATTAGATGTTAAGTGTCGCGAACGCAGCATTAAATGTGTGCAAAACACTAAATCGCGTTTGCACACATTTATCATCGTGTTTGCACACACTTAATTCTAATAATAGACCATTAAAATTAAATGGAACCATGATGTGTCTCACGTTCTCACCTTAAACAATGTTTCATAATTTATAAAATATATATATTTATATATATTTTATATACTTTTATATATATTATATATATATATATATATTATATATTATATTATATATATATAACTATATTATATAATGTCTTCCCGTATAAATTATAAAAAAAAAAAAAAAAAAAAAAAAAAAAAAAAAAAACTCAACCAGCGGACAGAAAATGCTTATAATTTAAAAATAAGAGGGAAAATGAGAATAATTATTATTATAGCAATCCATATTTTTATTATTCTATGTTTGTGGGGTTGCATTCATCTCTACTGTCCGATATGATCCCTTCTACTTTTTGATGAATGATGATGACTTCACCTTTAGATCAGCATAAGCTGTCGGCAACCATAATAAATAATGTTCGGTATATATGTTCATCTGGTACGGTCCAATCTAGCTCATTTTAACTTGATGCATTGCTTAACATATATGGCCTCAAACATGCAAAGGAGAGTAAGTGAAAGAATATATATGGCTTATTATGGCCTTGTTTGGTAAAATGACTGTTAGCTGATAGCTGTTAGTTGTTAGTTGATTATGTTAATTAGAGGGTATAAATAGTTTATAACATTAGCTGATTGTAGAAAAGTGTTTGGTAAATTAGCTGTTAGCTGATAGCTGTTTGGTATAATTTCTTTTCTCAAAAAGTTAATTGAAAAAGTTGTTTGGAGTAGCATTTTGAATTTTAGTCTTTTGGAGTTGCAAAAAGCTAATTAACCAAACATTTATATTGATATTTTAACTAAATCAAACAATTAATAGTGGTCAAATAAACCAAAATTTGGTTTATAGACCAATTTTTTTACCAAACCGGGCCTATATGTTTTCCTTCTTCAAATTGTTAGATCCAAGAAAGTACAATAATTGTAAAATTTCAATTTGAAAATAAGCTAGCTTGATACAATTAAAGTAGTTATGACCTGTTTGGTAAAATGGTTGTTAGCTGATAGCTGTTTGCTGTTAGCTGATTGTGTTAATTAGAGGGTATAAATAGTTAATAACATTAGTTGATGTAGAAAGTGTTTGGTAAATTAGCTGTTTGCTGATAGCTGTTTGATATAATTTCTTTTCTCAAAAAGCTAATTGAAAAAGTTGCTAGGAGTAGCTTTTTTTTAAATTTTAGCCTTTTGAAGTTGCAAAAAGCTATTAACCAAACATTTATATTGATATTTTAACTAAATCAAACAATTAATAGTGGTCAAATAAGTTAAAATTGACCTATAGGCCAATTTTTTACCAAACAGGGCCTATAATATTTGTCATCATTAACATGCCTGCATTATTCTTCAAGATGAAAATCTAGAAAAGCTAGCAATGAAATAATATAATGCATGTATTCATTTTTTTCCTCATTGATAATTAGACAAGGTACTGGATGTGATTTGGAACATTCTTGGTCTATAGAAATTAAAGCAATAACGCGGTTAATTAGTAACGGACTAAAGTCAAGCAGAGAGCTGGTAGAACAGTGCACTAATGTAGAGCGCTTCAATTACTAAGGAGTTAGGACACGTATTGAGAGGAGTCGTTGTAGTTATTAGGAAGCCATTGTGCCTTGTAACTGTTAGTCATCGTCCATTATAAACCTGAGCCCCTCTGATAGTAAGGGGACAATACACATTTTAAAACTGATTACTTACAAATTAAACATACTTGGTAACATTATTACCGTCACTCAAGCTATTTAAAACGAAGACATTTGAACATCTTAGAAACTCTTAGGTGGTGTTTGATTAAGGACTTTTGTATCCTATTATCGGATTTGATACACATTGTCAATTTTGTTTGTTTACTTTTACTATCCTACTTGATAGTGTTAATTACCCCGTAAAGATAATTAAGCAATAATACGAGACCAATTAAAGCAAATAAAGGATTTTTTATTGATCACGTGAAGGTCTAAGTACAATCTAAAATGACTGTTCCGAGTACCGACTGGCTGCGATCGGGGATTCTCTGATAACAACCTATCGATCGTCCAAAAGTCCCCTACTGTTGCCACACACGTAGAAACCACGTGTCGCCCTCCGGGTGCCATGCCTGTCAACGCCTAGTGCTGCCACGTGTCTCTGCTCAGCACTCACGCCTAAGGGCTACCGCTCGGTGATCGACGATGTCAGTCGGGTGAGGCCCAGTCGGGGACCGACCGAGTTCTTCTAAGAAAATCCGACCTGTTACCTGCAAAAATAAGAACAAAATAACGAAGACATGTCGGTCGGGGTATTCCCTACCACTACTATTAGATTTAAACTTTTTAGTAAAACATTGACTTAGGAAGAGGGTAGTGTTAAATTGACTTTGAATTAATGCTTTAGGTTTTAAAAACAAATTTTGTTGAGGTGGTATAGGTATTAAATTTAGTTCTTTATTTTCATAGGTATATATAGTTTTTAAGAGAAATTGTTTGATAATATATACATGCACACATGTTCATCATGTACGTGCACACGCGCGTGCGCACATACACACATGATCACGTTTCTATAAGAATACTCGCTCACATGAGAGAGTTGTGGACAACTCATAGTCATAGAAAATAAGTGAACGACTATGATTAAAAGTCAACACCCAAAGTTTATGAGCGCTTAATTAGTAATTCAATCACCATAAATATCAATTAAGAGGTAAATCTTTCCAAATAATATTTTACTTTTATCAAAATAGGTAAACCAGCAATAAAGTAGGAGTTTGTGTATTATTAAATTCTTTCTTCAAATAATAATTATTATTATGTTTTGGAATAATAATAAATTATTGTTATTATTAAATACACGAATATATCATTATTTTGTTAATGTTCGATGCTTTAATTTAGTGAGATTAACAAGTGGAGTAGAGGACAACAAGGAAAAAAATTATAAAAAATCTCAGTTGATTCACGTACCTGACTAGTGCCGCACAAACACATCATTAGATGCTCACACTACAAATAAATGCACATACATATGTACTATCATTGTACTGTGCACACTCTATTATATTGTTCACATATTCATATTAAAATGTACACATACAAATCATGCACGCACCAGCATCTGTAAAGAAAAAATGATAAAAATTCCAGTTAATTTACATATATACCTGACTAGTGCACAAACATATCATTAGATTCAGACCATAACACAAACAAATGCACAAGCATATGTACTATAGTACACACACGACACATTTATACATTTCACTGTGCACACGTTCACATTGAAATGCACACATACACATCATGCACCACAAACACCACCAGTAAGGAAAATAAGGATAAAAAATTTAGTTAATTCATATACATTACTAGGGCACAAACACATCATTAGATGTAAGTCACACCACAAAAAATGCACAAACATATGTAATATAGTGCACAAAAGTTGAGTTTAAAATGCACAAATACAGCACATGAACACAGTGCATATTAGGCCATGACAAGGTGCACACATACGATGAAAACCTTGCAATAAGGAACAAATAGTGTAAATGCACACCAACGGAGCCCACAATATACACGAGTACATTGCTCATGAAAATTGCACACATATCAATCATAAATATAGAGACAATAAAAAAAAAATACAAAAATGAACTTAAGTCCATAGTTAAATAAAAGAGATTAAAAGAAGAAAAATTCAAAACAAGATGATGAAAGAATTGAACCACACATTAAAAAAAAAAAAAAAGGAGTAAAAAAAATTCAAATTTAACATTGATATACATTTTCTAAAATCAAGCTAAGTATACATCAACATAGAATAATACCAAGATTTAAAATGCACAGGAATTTATTAAAGAACCTGTACATAAATTCATATAATTATATAAACTTGGGAAGAATATAATTATATAAACTTTGGAATAATATAATTATATAAACTAATAAATCTGGAGAAAGAATCACAACCATATATATTCACCTAAGATGGAGCTCTAAATTTATCCAAAGTTCTCATATGATTTGAATATGTCTAGATGTGTGTATTTCTTTTAGATGTGAAAGGATATGTAAGGAAAAGAATTTTAGTGTACTTAGCACATGCATGTCATCATTGGTTCTGCTAACCAACAATCCCTATGAACATGTGAGGCTATTGATAATTGGTTAAGGTTGTGGGCTATATGTCTATCCAAAACATTGTAGAAGCGCAATATAATAATATATACTATACATTATTTCCACGTACAAATTAAAAGTGGATATATGGATGGGATTCCTTTAATTTACATGCATGCATGCTTCAATCATCACCAGCTAGGCCAGGCCACCACAAATACAATATCGATCATATAATATACGGCTATTGCGTTCTTTAATCTATGTCCACTCAATTGGCTACCTAGCTTTTATTAATGCTTAGTACTTTATGAAAACAGTTTTGTTCCTTTAATTTGGACAATAATCAAACAATATAATTTAATGTATGTGTTGTGTGTGTTTAATTTATATCTATGCAAGGTTTTAGGCACTTGAATGGAATTAAAGCAAGATCGAATGAGACAATTAAAGGCATTATATTGGTATGGTAGGGTGATTGATCGAAACTATATTTAGGGATGAAATTGCCATTATCAAGCTAGGGATTGATAGATAGATACAAAGCTTATGCCTCCTATCTCAAGTACAAAGTACACAATCTTCTTATGAAAATCTAGCCCTCAACAGGATGATTTCAGTAACTAAACAAATGACAATTGGAATGAATAAAAATAATAAATGACAATTGGAATGAATAAAAATAATAGGAAAGATGAAGGGGAAGAGGAACTTGGATTAGGTCTAGGCAATGTAACCAAACCGCTGGAAGAAGAAAAAGAGTTAATTAGCTTGATTATGGAAATCTAGCCCTCAACAAATTAAAGATTGGATGATGCCCGTGACTAATCAAATGACAATTGTAATGAATAACAATAATATGAAAGGTGAAGGGAATAGGAACTTGGATTAGGTCTAGGTAATATAACCAAACCAAGAACAAGAAAAAGAGTTAATTAGTTTGATGACAGATTCCTTTTAACCGGAAGGAATTAAGCCTTTCTCAAGGTCATTTCATACTCTTAGAACACTTAATAAGGACATTCTCATGATTCAAGAGTGCCTAAGAGGCATTTCATCAAACACATTAGTCTTGATGACATCCAAATACTTCCCTTTTCTCAAAGGTGAAGTAAGGTTAATCAACCCATCGAGTCTATATTAGGTAATCACTTCCTAATCAGAACTCAATCATATTAATTAACATCATCAAAGTCAAGTATCATCTCTCTTACTCACCCAATTCAAGGTCACATCTCCATGAGTCTAATCTACATCCTTATCTCCCTCCAAAGAGAATTACTAACACGTGATCATAATAGAAATGGCAATAGCTTCAAGATCGAAGAAGAATTCTATAACAAACACAAAGTAATATATCAAAGAACTAAAGCAATAAGTAAATTTGCAAATGAAATGAAATTGGAATTGATTTATTATCTATTAGGGGGTGAAAATTTAAATCCAAGTCTTCAATCCTTGTTTCAAAATATAAATGAATTTGAATATAACTAGAACTTGAATTGAATTGAATTCTAGGGCTTTAAGGAATAGAAAGTAGTAGAATAGGAATTGGAAGTTGAATTCTACAAGAGAAAAGTAACTAACTAACATCTACGAATTGAATGCCAAGCACCTTGTGCTCAGATGGCGCTTATGTAGCTCCCTTTGAGGGAAGGTCACAGAATCGAACCCTAGTGGTGGGGTATTAACTCTTTGAGCTGCAACAGATAGAGAAAGTATAGTACTCAAAAAACTAATGTCTAGGAATAGTCTCAAAATGTCCAAAGATCAAAACCCCCACATAAACTTTGACTTCTCCTATTTATACTCTCGGAGTATGCTACGTCACGAGCACTTTACTCCATGATAAGCCTCGTGACAACCCTCACAAAAGCATGTTCGTCACACGAACCAATGGCTTCTCGTAACTGCAAAACACCCCTCGCAGAAGTTCCTCCCTCACAGAAGTTCCTTTTGATAAGCAGAGGATGACATTTTAAAGTTGTTCCTCATGAGTCTCGTCACGCGTGTGACATCATATCCTTGCGTGACAACATCGTTTTAACTTCCATCTTATTTTTGTTTCTTTTTCTCCATATTGTCTTTTGAATTTGTCATTTTTACCTTCAAAACACAGTATTTCTCTCAATTAGCTCCTCCCACATACTTTATTCAATAATTGGTCACTTTAAACATAATTAAAGCAATACTAAGCCAAAAATGAACAATTAATACAAAATAAAAGTAGCACAGTGGGAAATTTTATAAAATGAAATGCGAAATAATATTTAGATTTTAAATGCATTGGTGAGGTTGGTAATCTAATAAGCCTATGTTTACGTTCAAACAAAAGAACTTCAATTTTGGTTAAGATATCATGTTCAAGACTGGTTAATGGAGTAACATGTATTATTAAAAATGATACAATTAAAAACATTACTTAGCTTAATCGGAATAGGACCGACAGGTAAGTTAATTCCAATGAAAGGAGTTTATTTTTAATTAAATAAAATTTCAAGTTCAAACATTATCAATAAATTGTGGGATAGACATTAAGGCAGACATGCAGAGGGCAGAGTGGAAAAAATAAAGAAAAAGGATGTAATTGGGGAACAACACACATGGGAGAACGTGCTTTCCTGCAACCATCCTCAGTCTGATGTTAATGTTTTACACCATCCCAATTAAAATGTATAGTAATTGGAACATTATATTTAAAAGAAATATTACCATGACTTTCCTACAAATGAAGTTTTAAAAATTGTATATTTAACTCTTTTTACGATTTATGAAATTTTTTAAATATATTTTTTTTTTTATATTTTAAAATATAATATTTTTATGTACGAAATTATAATTTTTTTCTTTATAACTGTAAATAATTTTTTTAGTCTCTTAATTATATTTATTTATGGTATGAATATAATTTCTTAATTATTATCAAAATAGGGTGAAAGTATTTATGAGATCTATGTAATATAGTCATGTTTTTTAATTTAATCCTTGTGATTTAATTTTATTCAATTTAGTCTTTATATATTAACAAGTTGTACAATTATGGACAATAGTTAATGGTATTAATATAATCGTTAACTTAGCTGAAGTGGAGGTTTATTTGTATTAAGTATTGAAACAAATAGCTTAAAATGACATTGTATGTGGGTATTTTGTGGTACAAATATATGTGGAGTCCACTATCGATTTGGGTCGGATAAAAGTATATTCGGGTTCTTTGTAGTAAGACGAAAAGATTGATATATTGTAATGCTCAAAAATTGATAATGAGTGAATGAGAAATTTATTCTAAAAGTAGACTCATTTGAGTTGGAAAATGTAGGTGGAAAGACTTGAAAGAAGCACTTGTCTCGGTCCATATTGAAAAAAGAAGGGATTTGCACCACTATATATACAAGACCCGTTTTAGAGGTCGGGAAGTTGAATTGCATGTATAGCATAGATCCTCTCTCTTGCGCGGAGGGGATGCAAATCAAATTCAAAATTGAGCCTGAAAACGCTGAGTTATGCCAACTTTTTGAAAATACTTTTCAATTTACCATTGAACGGGGATCATGGTTGCAATAGGCGCTAGGCGCTAGTTGGGTGGTAGAGTAGCGCCTAGCGCCTAGACGGCCCAGGTGGGGCCTAGGCAGCTAACTAAAACAAAGAAAACAATGCACATGTGTAGGTGCATATACGTCCTATTATACATATATATAATGGAGGATGATTCTAGAAGATGATTCCTCCAATCTGCCTGCATGGCGTCAATTGTATAGCAAGCTAATAGGTCTCTATTTATACTTGGGTTATATATATATGTCATATACATGAAAAAAATTAGTAAGGCCGAGTCGGCCAGGTTAACTCGGCTAACTCGACCGAAATGGATGAAGTTAACTCGACCGAATTCGGACTAGTAGGCCAAGTTAGGCGCTAGGCAGGAGCTTAGGGGAGAAATCGCCACGGCTTAGGGGCGCCTAGCGTCTAGGTGCCGATTAATCGGTGCCTAGACGAAATTTTTGCAACACTGACGAGAAGTGACTACCCTCTAATTTGTCATTGAACAAGGAGTGACTACTCGACCTTTTGACCGAAGAGTCTATTAAACTGCTTGAGTGCTAGTTTCAAAAACAATAATCATTTACCTTTCGCTTTTGTTGCTTGTAATTTTCAGAAATAATCTTTGGGTAGGTTATATTCCCAACATTATAAAAAGAATTTCATAGATTAAAATAAAATATTGATGTAAATGTAATTTACAGTTTTATGTAGATAAAAATAATAATAAAACTTAAAATTTAATAGGAATTCCTATTCTATATCAGTGAGAAGTGATCCAGTTTAGGAGTTCGTTACTTCATATTGGAAAAAAAAAGAATTAGTATTGTAGGTGTATGGGAAAATATGGCGGGATGAACTGGCGAGCACTGAAATTAGGTTAAGTTATATTCATAGGTGGTGTATATGATTGTTATTAGTTAGGAGAGTGGTTATAAAACTTAATTGCATAATATAGATCAATGTTAATCTCCCACAAATTGATTATTCATATTCATATTTTATGCAGACAACATCTTTATATTTTATAATGTACAAAACATAGAAATAACACTTTAATTTCCCGTACTATTACAGGTTTATATGGTTTGTTATAGAATTTGAATGTCCACCCAATCAATGTTTGGTTGACCAAAAAGAAATTTATGGTGGTGATTACTAGGTGAATTCACCCAATTCAAACTCAATCAAAAAATTATTTGAAAAAACGAAATGTTAGGTATCATGTACAACATTAACGCATATAGAATGCAAGAACAATTAAACATTAGGGTAAGGGGTAGAGAAATAAGGGGTTAACAAAAAATATGACGGGTGTATATCCCATTACCCTACTTAGAAATAATTTTAAAAGGGGTGGATTTATATAATTTTTTAGTATACCACTAAATGGGTAAGGGATTTTACCAAAAAATTCAAATTAAGCCCATGTAAAGTAATTTATAATGATACATTATCATGTAAAAAGAACAGAGTTTAATGGTTAACAAAATAAACTCAAACATAGTTAGGACTATATTCGTAGACCGTCATGGATTTGTTGGACGGATAGACAGAGTCTAAGTATGATTGTGATTAGTTTTTATGTTTGTGTTTGTGTCCGCCTGTGGTGCACTGTCGTTCATGGACGTGTGCACGCTGGCCCAAATGTTGATTCACACATACATACTACGGATGTGTGCACACCCGCATTTAGGTGTGTGCAATGTCGTCCACAGGTGTGTGAACACCCGCATTTAGGTGTGTGCACGGGAAGCCCCTCTCGCACCTGATCCCTTCCTTATAAGAGCCAATGAAGTTAGGACTATAACGAGAACTAAAAATATTCCGTCAAATTATTTGATAAAATGAATGGTTCAGATTATTTTTGATTTTAGTAATTTTTTTTCCTACGTTACCCTCTATTATTAACATACTCATTGATATTCATAAGGAATGTCTTAGGTTCGAACCTCATCCCAATCAAAGTTGACATAATTAATTTCTCACTCTATTTCTCTTATTAAATTAAATAAATTAGTAACTACAACAAAAAATAATAATACATATGAATTTCTTTAATTTAGAATTATGTGTCTACAATGTCTTTATTCCAAAAAAAAATATTCATTATCAATAAATTAAATAAGAGAGGTGGACTTGTTGGTGATTTCGGTGTGGGGAATGCGTGCTCCGGAGGAATAAGGGAGGCGATATAAGGGTAGCCTGGTGGTACAGGTTGGAACTGATATAAGGATGGAGAGGAGTAAAGGTTGGAACTTGGTATAAAGTTGGAAGATAATGTTGTTTGCTTTGATGATTACTTGCTAATTGATTGTCATTGGATCCCATTGTTGCCTTTAATTGCTATTTAATGAGCTTACTTGTCTATTATTCCTTGCAAACGTAGGATGCATGCTAGTATCTCTATAATATTCGAAATGTTGCCTTATTGATGGTGTCTCGAGTCTTGATCCTAGTTTTAAAAACTAGAGTTTGCTCAGGATTATATATATATTCCAGTTTCAAAATGATTTTCCTATATCTACCTATATTGTACTTAATGTGTGGGAGTGGATTACCAGCATTAATCGCTGACGGTTGTTACACCACATGTTTTTCAGGTACTGATTAGTAGCTTCGGAGCGCGCTAGTTGGATCCGTGGACTTAGTTTAGATAGTTCTAGTTTTGATTAGATGGCCTGCGTGCCTTGATTTGTATTTGGATATTAATTGTGGTTTATGCCTTGTTTAGTTAGTTTAGCCTGTGCATCTAAGTTCTCTAGCTTAGATGTGGCATAGCACCCCCGACTATTATGTTTAGTTTATGCTCTGTTTTGAGAATTAATGATAGATTCGCCTTTATTCCTTAAGTTTTAAAAATTTTAAAAATTAGGGGTGTTAGAATTAGCTTCACAAGAATAAATTAGTAACTAGTGTTTGATACGTCATGCTTCCCTGTGGAAAACCCAATACTCCGGTAATTATATGTTTGAGAAAACTGCAACCACTGCCCGATTTTGTGCAACGAGGATTTCATCAATGACTTTGCATGTGTTACTACTGTTCGTAGAGTCAGGGAAATAAACTAGACCTTTTAAGTCTCCCTCGAGTTTCCCGTCCCATTTGATAAAATAAAATAATAATAATAATAAAGGAAATATAACATAAGTAAACTAGTAATTCAAAGAGAGAAATGACAGGCACAAAATCATCTAATAACACAAGAATTTCTCGCATAAATGAAAACCAAAAGACATTATCATTAAAAACAATGTTATATGTCCAAAATAATTGATAAAAATGTAATTGAAAACGATGTAATATTGTTGTGAAACCAAATAAAAGAAAAGAAAAAATTAGGAGGCCGGTGAAAGTAGGTCCAGTATAATTGGTGTGCCTAAGGCCTAATTTAAGCACCAATGGTAATTGACAAGAATAAGCAGTAAAGAAGTGTATCAGTTTGGGCAATGATTGCCCAAAAAGTGAATAAAGAAAAATAATTGATTTGTGATTTGGAGCAGCGAGTCTGACG
>VALG01000880.1:0-14380 GCA_009835305.1 Ipomoea purpurea
GTATTGATTCTTTATACATCTACAACTTGGGGTAAGTTGGAAGGTTTTCGAAAATATGATGAATCATATAGTTGTGTTGTTTTGGGTGTTTAAACATATGACTATGGTTTAATTAGTTGGAAAATCTTCTTGCATGACAGTATTACAAGTGGCTTGGAAACTTTCAATGGAAGAATATGGATTATTAATTAATTTGCATGAGGAATATTTTATATGGCTATGAATAGTAAAAGGTGTTGAATAGCTTGAGTTAAGGAGAATTGGTTGAAAGGTATTATCTATAAAAGGAAACACCTTCCACATTGAGATTTACGAATTCATACATACTAAATTGAGAGAGCGGCTATATATTTCTATCTTGTTAAATCGGTTTATCATACTTATTTTATAAGGGATTTTGTCTGAGCTACTGTCAGTACCTGGTACAATCCTGAGTAGATGTTAGGAAGTGTTGTAGTGGTAAAGGCTGAGGGCCATTTGTACTTACCTCTTGTAATACTCCTTTTGGTGAACATCTATAGTGGATTGGGCAGACGTGGTTGCCCCGCAGACGTAGGAGAAGGAGCTCCGAACTGCGTGATCAATCTCTGAGTACTTGTTTTATTTTATGCTTTATATTTTTTTTATTATGTCATTAAATAACCTAATAATTGATAATGCAATATCTCTTCTAAAAACAAGTAGAACATTAAAGGTGTAATTGAATTCAGACTCACGGTGCAATTTCATTGGTATCAGAGCCTGTAGACTTAATTTATTAGTCTATCCATCTGTCAAATAATTTTAAAATAATTTATTACATCATTTCAAACCTTTTAACAGTTTACTTTTAAATTTAAATTAATATATATAATTAAATTATTCTACCCAATTATATATATCATTCCTAAATACGATCCTAATAACTCTATATGACGTACAATATATATGTATATAATAATATTATAATCTATCTGTATTAATATATAATTAAAAGTAAAATTCTCATAACAAAGTTTTCCCCCCAAACTTAGGGGCTCTATAATATCAAACTTATAATTATTTTAGTCAAAATCATTGATTTTATTAACTAACCACATATATTTTGATTAAATTTATTACTATAATCAATTATTTTTACTAGAATAATTGCAATTATTTGTGATATATATATATATATATAGATTTTGGTTCCTATGAGGTCATGTCTTTCCGTGCGGTCAGTGCGGCATACACCATTAGGTATGTTTAAATGCACCATACAGTGTTCGAAAATACACCAGAATAAAATGTCAAAAATACACCAACACAAAATCATAAGGTGATTTATGAACACTGTGTGTGCATTTTTGCATACCTAATGGTGTATGCCGCACTGACCGCACGGGAAGACATGACCTCACAGGAACCTGATCCTATATATATATATATATATATTATATATATATATATATATATATATATATAAAATCTTCTCCCTTCAAAAAAAAAAAGTATCATTACATTCTTGGTGTTGTAGGCGGTGGGAGGTGCTTCCAAGGAGTGAGATTTCGGGTAAAAAGGTACAAAGTAAAAAATCTACAAAAAAATCTTCATCTTATTTCTTCATTCTTTCTTCTTCATTTCTTCCTTTGATCTTCGTATGTATTTCGTCAATTTATTTCAATGGAAGACAAATTCAAATATGTGAAGTATCTGCATTTGGATTCCGAATCCAAGTTCAGGAAAGGTAACAATCATCTTCCAATGCTCCTTTCTTTTTGTATACGTAAAATAGATGCATACATACATGATCAGCTGTAAATTGCATTCTGATAGATCTGTCTGCATTCTGATTCTCAAATGCGTGAATGTCATCACATGTACCTTTCGATTCGCAAGAAGTCCTTCCCCTGACACAATCCTTCTTCTTCCAGAAAATATTTGCGTGTTCTCTCTCTAGTGCAGATGGCATCCAAGGTAGAGAAGAAGGTGGCGGCAGAGAAGGCTTCGGCAGAGAAAGGTCGGGCGAAGAAGAAACCCAAGGCCGAGAAGAAGCTCCCCAAGGAGGGTGGAGCCGCAGCAGCCGGAGATAAGAAGAAGAAGATGGTGAAGAAGTCGTCGGAGACGTACAAGATCTACATCTTCAAGGTGAATGTTGAAGCAAGTCCATCCTAACATCGGGATCTCCAGCAAGGCCATGGGCATCATTGATGCTCCATAGATGACGTACAAGATCTACTCTTGTCTTATATTTGATAAAATTTTGATTTTCACCTTTTTGAAGCATCTTGATTGTGGGTTTGGAATATTTACTATGGATATAAAAAAAAAAAAAAAAAAAAAAAAAAGCTTCAAATTTGCTATGTTTAACAATGTTCAATCATAGTTGATCCTTTTGACTTTCAAAAAAAGAAAAAAAGAAAAAAAAAAAGAAACAATGTTCAATTATACCCACCATCTTGCTCTATTTAAACAATCTTTTATTGCACATAGCATACAAGAACTCAATTATAATTATGTATCATTTTTAATCAAGTATTAATTATAAATTGAAGAAAATGTAATGTAATCCATAATACCACAGATTATGGCTGCCATTATATTTCTGAAAGTAGCTAGATAGCTTATCAGTGAGTTTAATTCTTCCTGTAAAAGCATATGCAGTTAGTTTTCCCTATTTATAGATGTTGTTGATACGTTATGCATTAATATGATTCGTAGCAAAATTTATGACTCTGGAAATTGTAATTTGTAAAGTTGCTGATTTTTGTAACGTATGTTAGGTAAAAATTTCTGTCTAAGTCATGTTTTTAATATGTATTTTGTTTTGTGGAATTGCTATTAGTTATGTACTTTTGAACAGAGTTTTTTGCAATTTTGGTCTTACGACTATAGTTGCATTGGCACAATTGATCACGACTTTTGAACCTTGCACTTTTAATCCACGACTATTGATTTTTTTTGCAAAAATGATCCTTCCGGCCACTTTTCCGTCGAAATTTTTCCCGGAAAAAAAAAAATTTCTACATTTTTAGCCGGGTTATAAATTGACATTTTTTTAGTCAAATTTTCCTCCAAACTTAGAGGTATTTTTGTAATATCATCCATTATTTAAATAATATATGATATTAATATACTCAATTATATATAATATAGATTTATATTTTATTTTTATTTTTATTTTATGTTTTTTTTTTTTTTTTTTTATTATTTTTTAATTATTACTTGTATTGATTATTTTGATTATCTTTTTTTTTTTTATTATTTATTGCATTTTTATTTTTATATTTTTTATTTTTGATTATATATATGTTGGTTCTTCATGTGAGAACCCATTGTTTTTATTGGTAGGAATCATTATAGAACTAATCTTTAAGCCTTATTAAAGTACATCCAATCAACGGTTTTATATTATATTAAATTTTTATATGTAATTAATGGAGTCCATAAGTATTGAAATAATTTCAAGGGATACTAAGGTAATTTTCAGCATCTAACAATATAATAATTAATATTGTATTTAAAATTATCCAAAAATATAGGAGTAGATGATTCAGGACTCTATTCTTTCAACTTTTTCGCAACGGCACCGTTGCAACAGAACCTCTCTGCCAAGCTAGAAAATCTGCAAACGGCACCGCTGCAACAGAATCCCTCCGACCAACGCCAGAAAAACTCCGTCGGACCTATGCACCCTGAAGCAACCAAGGGCATGTGACCAAGTGATCTTCCCCGGTCGGAATAATGGCAACAGTTAAATACCATCACAGTAAGATCTATATTTGAATACGTAACCATGCATGGTTGTTTTCAAAATTTAAATTCATAGGGACTGGTAATGGAGTGTGTAATCATGCAGTCATAGGCCAGTTTAAATGATATAACAATGTGTGTGAACGGTATGCGGCAACAGGAATGTCCATGCCCTCTTTAACTCTGTTCGCCTATACTAACGGCACCCCCTATAATGCTGAAGTGCACACACTACTACGCATATGCGTTGTGTGCACCCACGTTTAACAAGCCAGGCACATACTAACCCACGTGTAACTCTTATTGTGCACATGCGGTGTGATTATTATGCCAAATAGGGTAGTCAAATGACAGCGTGCATATTTGGTTATAATCTTTAGAGGCACAAAAGTTAATTGCATACTGAACTAAAAAAATTGTTACCCTCGACAGGTGAAGATGGCTGAATAGGGGATCAACCAGGTGTTTGCTGAATATCTCTCCCGGATCAACAAAGTACTGGACACCAGAGTGTGAAGAGGCTATAAAGCCTTTCACGGGATAGGTGTTTACTACGTTGGAAGGAGGAATTGAGTTCTACAAAACTTACGCCACTACTATGGGTTTGATGTGCGACGCGCTTCCGAGAAAAAGGATACTCATCATCGAACATTGTGGTTTACCCCCCTGCCATTGCAATGAACATAGGTTCAGGGAAGCGATTGAAATCAACAAAGGAGATTGCATTAGAACTAGCTGCGAAGGATGGAAGGAACTGTTGGACTTGCAACAAATATGGACACCATGATAGCCGCAACTGCGAGCTCTGACCTAAGACCAAGAAACAGAGGACGGCAAAACGTGCCTAACGGAATGAGCCCATATGCTGCTATGAAGCACCTAAGACAAACAGTGTGTGCCATTCTGGCATCTGAAGTTCTTTTTTTTTTTCCTCATTATTTATTAGTCTACTTGTGTACGAATAGCTCTCTTCCAACTTGCTTTTCCATAGTTAAATACATGTTGGCGTGAATTTGCTCAGTTCAATCAGTCTGAGCAAGCATATTTGTATCTAGAATATGGCAGGCTGTGTGCAATTTAGATCAGTTCTGAGTGCCTTTATGCGGGTGCGACCGAAGTGTGCACCTAATTACAAGAGCGTGTGCCTGATTGAGATACTGTGCTACGTTTTTTACCAACTGCCTTTTACATACGCAAATTTTGCTCGTGTGAATTTAGTTAATCCAAACTGTTTGAGATGGCATAATATTATTTAGAATAGGGCAGCCTGTGTGCACCTGAGATCACTTATGTGTTCCTTGTGGCCTTGTGGGTGCGGTCGAACTGTGCACCTGAGACATGATCGTGTGCCTGACATTTATACTGCCTATAGCTTTTCCCACTCTTTATTGAAGTATTTGTGAATGAATAATTGTCTTCCCAACTTGCTTTCTCATAGTTGAAATACGTGTAGGTGTGAACTCGTTCATTCCAATATGTCTGAGCAAGCATATTTAAATTTGGATTATGGCAGGCTGTGTGCACCTGTGAATAGTTCTGTGTGCGTGTACGCAGGTGCGGTCGAAGTGTGCACCTGTTTAAAAGAGCGTGTGCCTGACTAAGATATTGCACTACAATTTTTACGCACTTTATTTTTCTACACTTGGGTACGAATACATGTCTACCAATTGCCTTTTACATAGGCAAATACTTGCTCGCGTGAATTTGGTTAATCCAAACTGTTTGAGATGGCATAATATAATTTAGAATAGGGAAGCCAGTGTGCACCTGCGAACACTTCTGTGTGCCTGTGGGGGCGGTCGAACTGTGCACTAGTGACCAAGTCCGTGTGCCTGACATATATACTGCTTACAGTTTTTCCCACTATTTATTGCAGTATTTTTGAATGAATAATTGTCTTCCAACTTGCTTTCTCATAGTTGAATACATGTTGGTGTGAACTCGTTCGTTCCAATATGTTAGAGCATGCATATTTAACTTTGGATTATGGCAGGGTGTGTGCACCTATGAACAGTTCTGAGTGCGTGTACGCAGGTTCGGTAAAAGTGTGCACCTGATTAAAAGACCGTGTGCCTAACTGAGATACTACACTAGAGTTTTTTACACACCCTATATTTCTACACTTGGGTACGAATATGTGTTTACCAACTACCTTTTACATAGGCAAATACGTGTTCCCGTGAAGCCGGTTAATTCAATCTGTTTGAGATGGCATAATATTATTTAGGATAAGGCAGCCTGTGTGCAACATGAGATCACTTCTCTGTGCCTGCCTGTGGGTGCTGTCGAACTGTGCAAGACCAAGAACGTGTCTAAGGTCAGTACTATGTGCCTGCCAGATCACAACAACGTGTGATACATAACTGTAGCCATGCCCTCATGTGCACAGACGTTGGACCGTATGTGCCATCATGGCCGAGAATACTACCCAAATGAAACACCACTAAAAAGCAATAGTAGAATTAGGAAAAGAATATTAATCCACGATACGACAACAAAAACCATATTCACCAAACATACCAACTGAAACTAACCCATAATCAACTACAAGCAACAAAAACACAAAGCTATCTTTGTTCGTTGGCATCGTGGTACCCAACTACACTACGAATATTCTTAGGATGGTGGCATTTAATCTCATTCGTCAAAATCTGATGCAAATAAGACCTCCTCAACAAATAAAACCCTTAGTATCGCCCTTTCTGTAGACCACAATCTCATGCATACACTGATTGGCCAATGAAGGACTCCATATGCCGCATTGCAAAGGACGTCACATACCACTTTGTTACGTGCATCACGCCAGCGCAACTGCATTCTTCTCAGGGTAATCCTCTTACAACAGCCCCATAACGCAAATACACCTCATCATCAAGGAAACACATACAACAAATCTTTTTGCCAAAAGACCAAACCACAACAAGGTAAACTATATGATCCAACCAAAAACCAAATCCAGAAAGACTGTGCACACAGGAAAAAATGTGTGT
This sequence comes from Ipomoea purpurea, assembly GCA_009835305.1. NCBI lineage: Eukaryota > Viridiplantae > Streptophyta > Magnoliopsida > Solanales > Convolvulaceae > Ipomoea > Ipomoea purpurea. The sequence goes on from VALG01000880.1 coordinate 6,705, forward strand.
GCCATATTTCACCCACCATGATATGAATTCGCAAAATGTTTCTGTCCACGTAGGAAGTAAGTGTGTGCCATAAAACCACAAGGGTACCCCCCCCCCCTTTGCATGTTAAAAAACAAAGTGCCGTGGGAAAATAAAACACAAATGGGATGACTTTTTTGTTCTAAATGGATGGACTTTGGAATGAGCAAGCATAAGTTCTTATTACACTGACAGTACAAATGGGTTCACCTATTATGGGAATCTGGGGGCTAGGAATTCGAATTGGGATGCATTTCACTTACTTAATATATGTTCAGGCTCTGATGCTTTACCCACCTAAACATCCATCTTGGCTCTCAAGGGAAAATGTCTTTCTGTATATCACTATCAGTAGGTTACTAATGATATTCTTCTACTTAACACGACATACTTGGCACAAGTCATCACACTGTACTAGGCAGGTCCACATCTGCATATTCAGATGCGGCATTACCACTGATGTGTTTTTCGTGGATGAAGAATGTTGTTTGATAATCTAAAAAATAGCCACTCAAACACTTTAAGAGAGAAAAACCCATGGTGAATATTATATTGGAATATGCAGGCATATACCTTCCTCACAATTGTTAACTTCATATTCAACACTTCAAATTGAAGAAGCGAATAGCGACAGGGCGTGAAATCGGATTGAGAACAAAGCAGGGAAAACGAAGGACTCCTATTCAATTCCAAACTGATGTCTGAATGAGAGGAGAAACCGAAGCAGCGTAAGCAGAATATTACGCACTCACACCCTAGATCTGCGGTTAAAATCCTAAAACTACCCCTAATTGCCGTTAATAAAATCCCTCTAACGTAAAATAACCTATTAAAACTATTAAAAATATAAACCATTGATTGATCAAGAATAAAGGCTAGAGATTAGTTCTTATGTTCCTCCTACCTAAGATGGTTCTTATATGATTGTAATTCTATATATATATATATTATATATATATATATATATATATATATTAATATATATATATTATTATTATATATATATATATATATATATATATATAGTATATATATATATATATATATATATATATATATAATATTATATATATATAGTATATATATATAACGGGAAGAAGAATTATTATTATACTAGGAATTTTGAATTTATGCATAGTGCATATATAAATTACACAAAATTTATAAAAACTAATTAAATGTTATGTTAATAAATAATAATAATAATAATAATAAAATATTAATATTAATAATTTTAAAGTCAAAATTATAAATTAGGTATTACCGTAATAATTAATCTATATTATATATATATATATATATAATATATATATATATATATTACTAATATATATATATATATATATATATATATATATATATATATATATATATATATATATATATGTCGCTCGTTTTCCCGGAAGGACATTTTGTTTTCTTAGTTGATTCTCAAGAGATAACTATTCCCGGAAGGACACATTTGTTTTCTTAGTTGATTCTCAAGAGATAACTAACCATAAAGACGTTGATCCCCGACTCTTTCATCAATATAGAAGGGATACATACATATATATAATATATATATATATATATATATATATATATATATAATATATATATATATATATATACTATACTAATATCTACTATCTACTAATACTAATAAAGAGCCCAAGAGAGTTAGGCTATAATGGGTAGAAAAAATGGCGGTCCAATTTTTTAATCAAATGAATGGTTCAGATTGATCAGATTTTTAATTTTCCTTAACATTTACTAATTTATCCTTAATGAATATGATTATCCGTTAACTTTTCCGTTAAATATTATCTTTTCCGTTAATTTCTGTTAGTTCACCGTTAACTTACTCATTGATTTCAATAAGAAGGTCTTATGTTCGAACCTCATCCCAATCAAAGTTGGCATAAATTAGTACTCTATTTTACTCTTATTAAATTAAATAATAATTTAGTAGCTACACAAAAAAATAATACATATGCATTTCTTTAATTTAGAATTATGTGTCAACAATGTCTTTATTCTAAAAAAATTATTCATAATCAATAAATTAAATAAAGAAATAATTTCATTAGTTATATTGTCTTTATTTTTCTCCAATATAAAAATTCTTTACATTCAAATTATAATTGATTATATTCGCTACATTGTCCCTACAATGTCTTTATTAAAAAAAAATTATTCAATACAATAAATTAATTAAGAGAATAATTTTATTAGTTATATTGTCTTTATTTTTCTCCAATGTAAAAATTCTTTATATTCAAATTTATCAATTGATTATATTCACTACATTGTCTATTATCTTTTTTGTACACTATTTTTTTTAAATTAAATATCAAAGTTATAATACAAAATAATGCTATATTTTGTTTACCAAGTATTTTATTAATAATATGAAAAATTAAAAAATATATAATTAATAAAACCAATCATATCAACTACTTAAGGATTTGTTGACAAAGAGAGTATTCAAATCACACAACAAATTGAAGTGAGAACTATCTCGCAATGTCATTGTTTGACAATCAGTAGTTAGCGGATTTGACCAGCGATTATATCAACGATTGGTAAAAAGATATTTGAAAAAATTAGCTGTTTAGATTAACATGTAAAATGACATGAGGTATACATAATATAGTAATAAAATAATAAATAATAATAATAATAATAATATATAATAATAATAATAATAATAATAATAATATAATAATAATAATAATAATAATATAATAATAAAAACCAAAAACAAAAACAATAAAACAACAATAACACAATAATAACAACAGCAGCAAAGCAGCAACAACAACAACAAACTACTATAATAATAATAATAATCATAATAATAATAAATAATAATAATAATAATAAAAAATAATAATAATTGTTTTAAAAAATAAAAAATAATAAAAAATATAATTAAGTTAATCATATTAAACTACTTGGAACGAAGCGACGATGAATGGGAAACGCTCTCTAGCCAACGGTCGGAAGAGGACCGCGATCTGCTTGAGCCGAAGCACAAAAAAGGCCAAAAACCACCACCAAGGAGGCGGGAGACACCACGATGGATCTCACAACGGGTTTCTCTACGGACGTCGATGCTGTTTTGGAGACACCGATTGAGGATATGGGGCCGATGCGCCACTAACCATGCATGCAACAGGTGAGGGGGAGAAATCGAATTCACTAACGCTTCCCATTGTTTCTTAGGCTCCGGAGGTCGTAAGGCGGACCTATGCCCAAACCGTGACTGGCCATGAGGAGATTACGCTGGGGGATGCAGATACGGAGGATGACGCGACCAGGAAAAATGTCGGACAAGAGGATGATGATCCCCTTTGTCCGACAATACGGTTGTCTAAGGCGAAGTTGCGACAGATCAGGGCGTCATGGAGGTTGGCGCTTATATCGTCAAAGTTATGGGGGAGATCGATCGGTATACGTACTTACTGGCGCCGGCTAACGACCATGTGGAAACCGAAATGAAAGATGGAACTAATCGCGATTGACAACGGCTATTTCATAGTGCGGTTTGGGGCGGTCGAAGACTTGGAACATGCCATGTTCGAGGGTCCATGGATGGTCATGGACCATTACCTGATCGTCAAACCTTGGATGCCGGACTTCGATCCGTTTTCAGACGTCGCAGAGAAGGTCTTAGTATGGGTAAGAATTCCTTGTATACCTGCTGAATACTATAGCCAAATATTTCTCAGGAAATTGGGGAACAGGGTGGGAAGAACGATCCGCGTTGATCAAGCCACGAGTATGATGTCACGAGGGATGTTCGCACGAGTTTGTGTTGAAGTTGATATTTCGAAGTCGTTGATCTCGAAGTTCAAATACAAGGGGGACGTGTGAGATCGGTGGCTTATGAGGGCATCCATTTGGTGTGTTTCACGTGTGGCATTTGTGGGCATTCTCCTGATGCATGCCCCAAAACAGTCAGGTCTGAGAGTGCATGCAATGATCTACCAAATAGAGAGTCGGAAGTTAAAGGTCCAGGGGAATCGCGTGGAGTTACGATCGGAGATGAACCCTTTGGTGCTTGGATGATTGCGCCAGGACGTAAAAAACAGAAATGGAGGTAGGCGACAAGAGAAGTCCAATCGTGGACCGGACGCCAGGGAGACAGATGGCGACGCTTGATCGGACTCAACATGCTCCAGCCTCTAGATTCGCGGCCTTGGCAGCAGGGGAGGAAGATTTGAACGAAGAGGGGGGACCTGATGGTGTGGAGCAGGAGATGGGTGGAGAAGTCGGGTAGCAAAGGCAGAGTCACGGCGAAGGACTTCAACAACGACGAATGAGGGAACAGGTTCGAGGAGACCCGAACGTGGTTGTGTAGAAAAAAAGATCCAAAATGAACCACATGCAGTGAGTAGAGCGTGAGAAAATGAAGTAGCTACGTCCACCCGTTCTCAGCGTGTTAGTGGAGGGGGGGTTCCCGAAGGGCGGCGGAGCGGATGAGCATGTTGTTGTTAGAGGCGAGCAAGGCGGTTTAATTGTCCACTCTGCAAGGAGTGTGGGTCGGGGGATGAGGCAGCCGACCTTCCCATCTTCGATCTGGCAACACACAAAGGAACATCCATGCGGACCCGCAATATGCTTACGACAATGAAGAGGACGCTGGCTGATGGGAATAGACAGGGACCCAATTACCACAAGAGGGGGATTGGGGCCGTTGTAGTGCTCTGAGGTTTGCGTTCTTTTTGTCATCGTCCTTTGTTTTGTCTGCTTTTCGCCTCTTCTTGGTTGCTATTTCGGCCATATTTTCTTTTTTCTTTTCTCTTCCTATGTTTATGGATTTTTTTGACATGGAATTGCAAAGGGGGCGAGGTGGACGGGGCGGGTCCACCGTGCCCTTAAATTTTTATGTGCCAGACCTAAAGCCAAGCATCCGTGCTGTCTCTTTGAACCGAAAGTTCTCCGGGGTTCAGGCAAAATAAGATCTGTTCGACAGCTTGGGTTTTCAGACTGGGTTCGTGCTGGAAGCTGTTGCTTTAGCGGGGCATTTGTGTCCTATGGAAGGAACCGTTTACATATCGATATTTTTATTCAGCTTCACCCAAGTTCATTGTTAGTTACAGGTAACCTCAGAGTGGCAACCGCCGATTGGGTGTTTGCGCCGGTATATGCGAGTCCGCCGATCATTTGAGACGGGCCGACTCTGGAGTGATTTTGTCTCAGACACAAACGGGGGTCCGTAGGGCCCTTGGATGGGTGGCCGAGGACTTTAACTCCGTTATCACGAGAGATGAAACAAGCAATTATGTCTCCTTTTCTGCCCAACGAAGTTCGGACTTTGTTAACTGGATCGGATGATGATGGGCCTGGTTGATATGGGTTTGTCGGGACCAAAATTAACCTGGGTGAAACAGGGATCCACGGATGAAGTAAAGGGGGCCCATCTGGACCGGGTGCGATGTGTAATCTTGAATGGGCGTGAGCCGATACCGCTGAAGCGGTGTGGAACACCTACGTACCTCGTGTTGCCTCGGATCATGCACCTCTGCTAATTCGACTCCTTGGGAGACAACGTTCTAATAGTGTAAATTTCTTTCATTTTCAGGCTTGCTTGGATTACTCACCAGGACTTGCCAACAGGTTGTTGGAAGATTCTGGAGCCCCAAAGACAACTTGGCAGATAATGTACGCAGGGTAGCGGATGGTCTTACCAGTTGGAACAAGGAGGTGTTTGGAAATGTCTTGGAAATGTCTACACGCGCAAACGAAGCTTGATGGCTAGAATTGGCGGTATCCAAAAGATCCTAGCACGACGATCACACAGCGCTTTGCGCGGAGACTCGAGCGGCAACCTTGCAATCACAATTAGGAAGAAACTCTTTACCAAGGAAGGAGCTGAGAAGAATGGATAAAGTCGGGGGACAGAAACACCAAGTTCTATCATGCTGCGGCCACACTGTGTAAGTCGCGCGCATAAAGATTTTAGGCTGGGAGGGGATGACAACTGCAACGTGGATGCCGGAGGGTAACGAGTTGCGGGGTCATGTCAGGACTTTTATTTAAATCTATTCACCGAGCCCACAGATGTTTTAAATATTTTAGGCATTGGCGACAATTTCCCTCGCATTGGCGAGATATCCTTGGAGGGTTTTTAATAGAGAGAAGTATCAAAGGAGGGGAAGTCCAAACAGCTGTCTTCGACATGAAAGCCGTTCAAGGCCCGGACGGTCTACCAGCGGGGTTTTATCAGCATACGTGGGAAGCTACAGGGGGACAGTATTTCAAGCTAGTCAGAAGCGCCCTCAGCACTGGCAGGGTCCCGGAAGGAGTGAATGACACCCTAGTTGCGCTAATTCCTAAAGTGCAGGCACCCGAGACGATTAAGCAGTTCAGGCCGATAAGCCTTTGTAACGTGAGTTACAAGATCCTAACCAAGACAGTTACTAACAGGTTGAAGAAGATTCTACCCCAAAGTTGTAGGGCCGTACCAGAGCTCCTTTGTCCCAGGGCGTCAAATCTCGGATAATGTGATTGTGTACCAGAGGTAATCCATACCATGCGTGGAGCCCGGGGGAAAAAGGTCTATATGGCAATCAAGCTGACCTAGAAAAGCCTATGACCGTCTGTCTTTGGGCGTTTATCAAGGACACCCTGGAACGAGTAGTTTTAATGATAATTGATTAATGTTATAATGACGTGCATTTCTTCGTCCAGGTTGGCGCTAATTTTGGAACGGAGACCGTTTGGTGAACACTTCAAGCCAACGAGGGGCATCCGCCAGGGCGACGCAATGTCTCCGACCATCTTTTTTTTTTGTGTATGGAACGGCTCAGCCACCTAATTGCCGTCCAAGGTGAACAGTAAGGGTTTGGAAAGGTATTAAGTTGGCCCCAGAAGGGCCTATTTCTATCTCACCTTTGTTTTTGCATATGACATGGTCCTCTTCACTGAGCGACATGCGAGCAAGTGGAAGGTGGTCCAGGAATGTTTAAAGTCCTTTGTGAAGCTTTGGGCAGAAAGTTAGTCTCATTAAATCACAAGTATTTTTTTCGAAAAATACTCCCCCCCCCCGGTATTGCACAAGAAATAGCCGCAAAGCTGTATATTGTAGAAACGAAGACTTGGGAAGATATCTGGTGTGACCTTCTTTACATGGCAGGTCACTTGCAACACTTATGCGGGCCACTAGATCGGATCTCTGGCCAGATTGGGAGGGTTTGAAAGCAAAGACTCCTCTCTCTTGCGGGCGAGTCAGCTTTTGGCCAAATCAGCTTCTAAACGCTATCCGATCTACACCATGCAAACGTTGCCCTCCCTAAGGGGTGTCTGTTCGGAATATAAAAGCACCAGGCGTTTCATGATGGGCCGGTGCATGAACAATCCGGGAAACAATTAAGAATGAGTTCTGGGTGGCCTGTGGGGACACTATCACTACGGACAAAACGTGTGGGGGTTCTTGGCGTTGGAGAAATTTACAAACCATGAATGTTGCATGCATGATGAAGTTTGTGCTGGGGATGACTAAAAACGGAAACCTAATTGCTCTCTGGCGAGAACGCTAACTACAAAAAAAAAATAAATAAAAATAATATGCATCACATGGAATTACTGGCCTCATCATCTAGACATCACACGTAAGAATATGACAGCACCTCCATAACGCATGGTATAAGGGTAATTAGGCGCGGGCC